>UCOJ01000951.1:0-52883 GCA_900474305.1 Cecidostiba fungosa | reverse complement strand
TTCTGTAAAGTTAATACTTTTTGAGATATCGCTGAAAAACCATATTTTTGCAGTTGTTTTTGTTAATAACTAATAACGGCACCATTTGCGGAGAGGAACACCAAGATATTCGCGTTAAGCATTAGGAAATAAATATTATTCAATTGCAAAATCACGTCGGAATATCACAAAAACACGAAACCTTAGTACTCGCGTGTGGACCATTAGAAAAGCTCTCTTCACGACGCGCACAGTGCCAAGAACGACAGTAGCGCAGCAGCAGTTTTCGCTACAACGCGATGTAAACAAACAAAGAGCGCCTATCGGTGTGTAACAGCTGTGCGTGCAGGCACGCGAACGCGCGTGCGTATACCTATACAAAGATCCCTCTATTTCTCTTTCTCCAGCTTGCGCGCGCGCTGCCATTTTTAAAAGAAAGCTCTGAAAGAAAGGAATGCTGAAGAAAGCTCAAGTGGCCGATTCCCATCAGGCTTCCCTTCGCTGCACTTGTCGCTGCTACATAGACTGATGACGAATTTTCACCTATATGGAAGAGCAGTTAATGGCGCCGGATACGAGGAGGAGAGAAAGACCACCACTGGAAGAGGCAACCTTCGACGGCGTTCGATCGAAGCCTGTGTTATATACACACGTATATATCTCGAGGGAGAGAGAAAGAGAGCGCGCGCGCGTACGACTCGCTCACACATACACACACTTGCGTGATGCTCTTTTCTTTGTCTCGGGAGAGTCGCGCCGTGTGCTAACGGCTCCTATGTGTATATTCTTTGTGCGCGAGCGCCGCGTAATCGCGAAAATTCTCCCACCTTCGAGCGTTGTTCCTTATATTATTTTCCGTATCGCTCGAAATTAGCGGAGCCGTGCACTGACCGTCTGCTACTACTGTGACCCGTGTGCTCCAGTGGCAACAGATGTATATTTTTAGACGACGCAGCCGAGTCGCTGCTCTGTTGCTGCTTTGATTTTGCGAATTTTCATTCGAGTTTAACGGCAACCGGACGACTGTCACGCTATAGTATTTCCGAGCGATCATGGCTGCAAAAAAAAAAACTTGCAAACCTGTCTCGAACTCTCTCTTTTTCCGAGTCTTTATAACCAAAGATCGAGTACCATTATCGCGAGCGCGCCTATCATCATTCATCGGTCTGCGATAATGCGATCTCGCCATGACAAGAGGAACGGCCTCGAGAGAAGGGGTTGTCATCCGGCTCTCCGAGCGAGCACTCGGAAAGGTTCCGACAAGAATAATAAGAAAAGCGCAGCGAGTGTCTGTAGGCTCTTCGCGACAATGGTCAACGCACTCACCGTAGCAACAGCGAGAGCGTCTTGTTGTTGGCGCACTCGAGGATCTTCTTCTTCTCCCAGCCCTCGACGGTCTTGACCCATTCCTCGCCCGGACTCCTCCAGTCCTTCGATATAAACGGCATAATATGTATACGTATACCCCCGGAGCCCGTGGACAATTTCTCGCGCACTGCTTGCAGTAGATCAGTCCAAGATTCAGTCGACGATGTACTGCTATTCAGATATAATACGCGAGCACCGCACGATGAGGACGACGCGCGCACTGCTCGATCCCGGTGTCCGCGTCAGCGCGTCGTCGTCCTCCGCGGTGCAGCAGGATCCGCTGTTTCGCGATCGAGTGCCAGAGACTGCTGTACGACTGGCTCTCTGTGCGCTCGTCGAGCGGTATACAAGGAAAGACTCGATGCTGCTGCTGCTGCCACGCGCGACGACAACGACGTACGACGACTGAGAAAATTCAAGCTAGGCTGGAGTTGCGCTGCTGCTGCTGCTAGGGGGGAAAGTCTGTTTTCGAGCTGTGTGTATATGTAGGTATGTGCAGTACACGGCGCGCATCGACCGCGCATGGCTTTGTTTCCGTGACGTCACGCGGACATCAGCTGTGTGAGCGCGAGCGGTCTCGCGAGCTGTCAGTTTTCTCCTTCCAGTACGCGCGCGCGGCTGGAGTGTTTTTGAGCAGCTGGCGCCATCTGAGAACGCGACTGATTTGCCGACTGACGATAGTTGATGGGAACTGCAGTTTTCTGAATGAGGGATAATTTAGCGGGGGGTGGTCGAGGCGGTGCTCTATTTTATCTTGCATCGTTATTTTATTGCTTTATTGCCTGATAATAATTTACCATTAAATTATCAGCTATACTAGGATGTGCGAAATTTGTAAAGAAGCGCATATTTGAATTCGTTATGCTACTTTAAATTTACAATCAAGAGTCGTTAGAAGATTTTAATTATTTATAGTAATGCGGAATTTTTAAACATGTTTGTGTTAATTAAACCAAACAATTCACAAAATGAAAGGTTAACAACGTACCGTGAAAAGGTACGAAAGTTGTTTAGTATACGCATACAACTTCAGACAGGTTTTGATAAAAACAATGTCCTTGCAGGAGTTTTTTTACAGTAAACATGATATAAAATTAAGTCTTAAAATTGATAAATATCCGTACAGAGCATGGGCCAATGGCCCGTGGGTTTTTTAATAGTGTTTACTTTATTTTTTAAACATGAAAAGTGCAGGTATGTACTTGATAGTGTATTCGCGTTCAAACCCCGTAAATTTGCAAATGCATTAATTTATTGAACATTACTCGTTTAGTGTGTTTGCTGTAAATATATTAGGAGATGAAAGAAATGTTGGAACAGTTCTATTTGACAGAAGCTCCATAAGCAATCATTGCTGGACGAATGAAGAATTTGTCATGCTTAGCAGTCGTAAAATGTTTCAAGATCTTCTTCCGAAGGTATTTACTCCTAACCTCCAGGTACATTTATTCTTGCGTTAAAATTCTAACCTTATCTTTATTTACAGGTCGAAACTTTGAATATCCAAACTGATCAGTACATAGCCGATCTATTAAATTATTTTCAAATTTGCCTCGAGTATGTTCGTGAAAAGTCGGTGGGCAAGACAAAACACCTAATGTTGAACTCCCTCGCGGACACTATGGGTGGTTATTTGCATTCGTACGTTTTGCCGATCACAAAAGTATCGTTTTACGCAGGAACTATCAAGTACTGCAACATCGAAAAGACTTTTCAACTTTTCGCCGAGTTGAAAGATTTTTTGCACACAAACGGTGCAGGTTGGCGAAATCCCGTGGACATGGAAATGTTTATTAACGTAACTTCTATCGCTGTGTCTTTTGAAAATTCTTCTACTGCCTGTAGTAGGTTGATCGTCGATCCTACAAGTAAGAATTCATTGATTTTTAGACTAGAATTTTAACCAATGTCCACATTATTGCCTGATTTTTTATGCTATGAGGGCAGTTTCGAAGAAAAGGAGTGTCCTGCGTAAACGACGTCTTGCTCGTTTGAAATATGAAAGATTTGCTGCTCGTGGTCGTAATAACATTAAAGGTATTTACTACAAAATTCAAGAGCAGGTTATCAGTTAAACATACATTATTTTTTATTTATCGATGTGATTGCAAAATATTTCAGACGAAAGCAACGGCAATTATAATCAGAAATCATTTGGTATATTTTTACCTTTTTTGGATGACGAAATAAAACCCAATAGGTAATTATCAAGCATCGAGAAACATTTTACTGTTTGAGAGTTGTTTTTGACATCTATAGTTTTCAGCATAGCTTTACCATTTAAAGATCATAATCTGTGGTCATTATACGAAGAAGAATCAGTTGCCATACTGTCTACATACTACGAGACTTGCATCAACTGTTTATCTTCCAAAGAGAATTATAAAAAGATTCTCGCGGATTTCAACAGAGATTTTTATAAATGGCTACTCCAATCCGTACGTGGTGAGATTTCACCATTAAATTGCAATGTTTTGTTTTAAAGTAAACTGATATAAATTCGCGCGCAGGTCTATCCTCGCTTAAACGATGATAAATGGTATCCGGCTTTCGGTGGAGTATTGAAAATCATAGCGTTTCTAAAGAATGGAGGTGAGTTGCTACTAATGAATTTCAAGTTTTTAATTTATCGTAGATGTAATTGTTGTAATTGTTTTCTTATAGTGGAAAACGAAGAAATGAATAGCATTTCGACAACTACATCGACAACTCACAAAGCCGTAGAAGTAATATTGACAACAACGAATTCAAGCAAAGGTACCGTTGTTATTAGCATTTCTAACGTTAAATTGTTCAAAAATATTGGCATCGAATTTTGAGGCTAACAACTTATTTTACGTCAGGTACAGAGGACACGGAAGGTTCTATTGGAATGACGGAGTTAATAATTATTGCGGTGTCGAGTGCAGCACTTTTATCGTTGCTTGTCGGATTGAGCCTTGTCTGTTATAGATATCTTCGAAAGCATTCTGAAGAGTGTTCACCGTGTGAATCTCCCAGATCAGAGTACGCCGCAATATAGTTAAAACATATATAATGATGATCTTTTTATTGAAATTGTCTGTAATCCTAATATTTCAGCGTCGCATTGCTGTATAAAAACGAAGACTTTTGTGATTTGGATACATGTCCATCTATTACTTCTCGAAAAAGCATTGGTGAGAAAGTAAAAGATTGGTGGAGACAAAGATTCAAAACTTGCCCTGGTGGATGCGATCGAACTCTAGAAACAGAACGCTATTTAGCTGCATTCGAGTATACGAGTAAAGATTCGATTCGTAGCAATAGAAGTCGAAGATCTTACAAGTAAGTAAGATGATATTTGAATTACAGTCGTGTCTTGCATAACTGACTTGTATATTGATTTCTTATAGAAGACGAAAAAAGAAAGTAAAGTCAGTTTCCGTATCAGTATCTCCGAGCAGTTCCCCTTGTGGACATCATGAAAGCAAAGTATGATATTTTTAATGTATTTTACGTATAATTATTTTGATAATGGAAATAATTGAATTTTGCAGAAATTCTTCTACAGTACGGATATATCAAGTAGCGAATCAGATAGTTCCTACAGGTGACAAAGATGAAAGAATAGACACATGCATTTTTCTCACAGGTGAACTGTAGTGTTTAATGTGAAACATTTTTATAAATAACCATTGTACATATTTGATAGATCTATTTATGTCATAAGTACATTTGTAATAATATAGGAACTATATTTTTGTAATAAAAAGTACAATCGTAAATTGTGGCGATTACTTTAAATTACCCATTGTTCTCGTATTCCATGCAAATAAGTACATATCAAGTGCGATTAAAACGTGTCAGTAATGTCGAATGAACTCAAGAGGGTGTCGGACTGATTTGAATTCTGATGTTCAAGTATTATTCAATTGATTAATAACGTACGCTACTCTTTCTCATTGATAATTTAAAATTTTTATTTCTCTTAATCTTTCGATTTATTCATTGCTTTATTAGATGAATTGTCTTGATTAAAACTGACCGACACTGATTGTTCCTATATAGAATTTGATTTGATACATTGGCACGACAGTTTACTGTCATTTTAAATCAAATTGATTAGATCGTCTTGTACAAATCATTAGCTAAACTACAAATGACGAGTGCTAGAAACAATTCATTGAAACAGCAAAGAAAATTATTCAATGCCTGATACGTTTCTGACCAAGCTGCCGTTACTACTTACACCAAAAATTCGTCACAGTATAAGCATGCATGCACGCGGCCAATAAATTAAGCGCACCGACTCCGTAGCTCTGAGCATCAATAATTCAAAAACCCGAAAACGGTGGCATCGTTCTCTCTAAAAAAAACCGTATCCCTTGGTGTTAATGACCTTCGTCGCGGGTGTTCCCGAAAATCGTTCTCCCCCTCTCAAAGCTCCTCGACAGAAATCTAAATCCGTCTCGTCTCGTCGCGCACGTAAATATACACAAACAGCCACACGCATACACATCCTGCTCAGCGAGCTATATGTATACATATAGCTATGCAACCCGGCGCGCGCTTCGCTGCAACTTGTTGCAAGGGCGGCCGGCGCCTTTCTCTCTCTCTCTCTTCGACTGTAAAAGCAGAGCCATCTACAGACTAGACTCTACTCCCCGCCACTGCGCTCGCAGCCCCCAGGTGGCGAGAGAGAGGAGGCGCGTGGCGCAAAATCTGTTTGGGGGATTGTGCCAGTGTCGCGCGATACGTCGACGCGTGCGTGTCTCGTCCTGACTCGCGTGCAGCTTGTGTCTCTCTATACTTTTCATCGCGAGCTCGAGTTCCTTCCTACTTATAGCAAGCGACTTCTCTCTATGAACTGTGTATGGACGTTTTTTACTCGTACTCGTCGAAGAGCGAAAGATATGATGTCTGTCAGTTGAGCCGTTAGTTATACCTTTCGATATAGCAGTGACAACGTCGTTTTAACGTCACTTTAACTTCCCTTGGTATACCACCGAACAGATAAACAACGACGTCTACGTATTTATGAAAATTTGAGGACTGTCATATTATCAGTGAACCACATCGTATACAAGCAGTTTGTTATTTCGGACGCAAAGACGTGCGCGTGGCTTCGCGCGCCGACTGGCTTTTGTTTTTAAAAAAGCCGGGCCACGTGCTCGCGTCGTTCGCAGAAACGCCGGCTGAACAGGTGTTTAAATCAGCTTGTTCCGAGAGAGAACTGCATAAAAACCGCTAACTGTACAACCTGCCAACAAAGAACACTTACAGTGTTTTGTACGAGCTTTTGTGTTTTCAAAGTCTTTGACAGTGACAAACTCTAAGTGTGATTTTTCAGATCCAAAATCTGTACGACAAGCAAACTTTTAAGATACGAATACCAGTGATCATCATAGAATCTTCAGCAAGAATTTCCTCAGTGTTCCCAACGTCTTGACAGTACAATGCGTCTCCGTCTTCTCAGGATTCTCATCCATTAATCATAATAATTGCCATGCGCCACGCGATGATCCTCACAAATCACTTAATCGTGGCGTTGCTCCTCTGAGCCTCGTCGTCTCTCACTATATTCTCTCTGTCTTTCGTATACAAGTGCGTGTGTGTGTTTACCGTGCATGTGCGTGGGTGTCCCGACAACAAAAAGAAGCGTCACCAGCAGAAGAAAGCAGCAACACAGCGGAGGTCCGACTTTATTTCGTCTCGAGGAGATAGCTGCCAGGATGATTCCTGGAAGAGGCTGTCGTCGTCGTCTTCTTCTTCGGACCGACGTCGACTTGCTCCTCTTCGTCGTCGTGTGCTGTGCCGCCTTGCTTTCGGATTCTGTTTGCAAAGGTTCGTATAAATTGCCCGTGACTCTTAGCTCTGTACAGTGTCTTTTTTTTTGCTTTTTATTTTTTGCTCTGCGAACCAAGTTTATGTATCTCCGGCGGGGGATGACTTTTAGCGAGTATGACGTGTTTTGACGTGCGGCTTTAAAGGATGAGCGGCGCGAAAAAGCGGCACGTGGCGCTGTTTACTCGATACTTGCGGATACCGAGACGTGCTATGTTTGCGGATGTTTTGGAATCGTCTGGTTTTTACGGCGTTGACGAGTTGATTTTTATGCTAGTGGCCTATGTGCTATACCGATAATTATCATGTATTTATTTTTTTTCGGGTATTCGATTGGTAGACTCGACTTAAATATAGGTGAAGTATAAATAAATCGAACTCTGTTTTTTTAAATTATTATTTATTCGTATATATTCTTTGGTTATTTTGCAAGCGTTATATACGAGGGAACGTATATTTATGCGTGCGGAGTACTTGTTCATCTTCTACATGCCTTTTGTATCAAACTAGCGTAGGTGTCATTATCTTGCGCGGAAATGATTCACTCATTGTGCAAAGTAGAAAGTTTGCCGTTGGTAATTTTCACCTGACGCTTAGCATTATTAGCATGATTGTTTATGCACGTACAATAATTGTTAAAATTTTTTTATCTATTTATGATGAGTATAATCTTACCAGCAGTATCTTTAATTTACTCGAGTGATTAGGATTACTGCACGTAGGCTTTAATCAACATTTCTTGGTTATATTATGTTTCGATAACTTTTGATAAATAATGTTATGAATTACAAGTACAAGTACAAAAAAATGTTATCGTAAAATGTGTTACTACGTCCAGTTGTTCTGAATATTATTTGTTTGGCATTCAATAATTCCAAAACGTAAATAGAATTGGTTATAATATATACAAGTATAGCTGTGAATCACACATAAAACCTCATCCCAAGCAGTGTGAAAGATGCATCGCGTTTTACAATGATAAGAAACCCACTTACATTCTTGATCTAGTTTATAAAAACTATGCTTTAAATTTGCATAAAACGAGCCTTTTGAGATTCTATATAAATTTAAGTCGACAGTTCAACCATTCAACAGTTTCTTTCATAACAACTCGGACGTTGAAGTTTGATTTAGAAACAAAATTTATTCCAAGAAAAAGCGCACCAGAAAAAGAGAGCTGTCCACAGAGCGCATACTTTACCAATTATCGCGACTCCGAACCGCGACAAAGTAAATTTCCACGTCTAGACAAACAGTCACAGAACTCGCAGCTTGACGAGCGATGTGCATTACCATTTATGCGGAAATTCCTAATGAACAAATTCAGAAGCGCTTGCCGAGAATAATAAGCCGAGAGTCTCAGGAGTCACGCACTCTATACATACGTGTGTATGTGCACTTGCATAGATGCAGACAGAAGTTATTGACCTCACGGGCTTCTTTCTCTCGCCCTTTTTTCTCGTGAAATTTCTCACTTCCGAGTAAACCGGCGCTGACATTTATGTCACGATCGCTCAAACGAGAAGCTACCTCTACATACCACCACTAGTGTATATATAGGTATGGGGACTTTGTTTGCGCAGTCTCTCGAAAACTGATATGATCAACAGGAATTTCACTCCGGAATATATGCATTATGCATTTCCCCGCGTCTGCGTGCTCTCTAGTGCCTTTAGCTGTGGCTTTTTAGTATAGAGTATACTGCGTTATTGGTTATGCAACAAATACACATACTGTTGTGGTCATTCATAATCTATAGTAGACCAGCACTGTTCTGAAAACTCCTGATAAAAATTTTAATGAAAAGCATTCAATGGAAAAAGCGTTGAAAAAATTTTCACTTTTCATTTGAAGCGCAGAATAAAACATCGAGTGTGCGCAGTTTGTTGGAAAAACGAATCAAAATAGTCCGAATAAACATATTTTTCGAATCCATATATGGACAGAGTACTAGAAGGCGATATTTACGAGATACTATATTTCTTCCATTTGTTCGTGCACAATTTACCCGATCGAGTCAATATTTTACCAATAACAGCATGTGGCGCGCGCGCGTATAGAAACAGGGCAGCTTAATCGATCCCTATACACGTATACATACCTTCTCTTTCTAGAGCGACGAGTATTGAAATAATTCTCCCCGCTTGTTGACTTAACATGATAAATCGAGCGGCGTCGAACGAGGCGCGAGAAGAAGGCAGGCAAGACGAGACGAGCGAATCCATCACTCGACCCCGTAAGTTGACACTTAGCGGGGAATTTCGCGAGGCGTCGAATATATTTCAGCTGACGTGGAATAATGTGTCGGTCGAAGCTGAAAAAAAAGTCCAAGGAAGTTATCCCCGAATGCAGTCTGCGAAACTTTTGATTCATGTCGATAAAAAACCGCGTCTGCCGGAGAGTTTTCTCAATTATTACTTTTGTTTCCGCTGCTGTGTGGTATATATGGGTGTAATTTACGATGACCCGAGGTAAAGCGTCGCGAAGGATTTACGTCGAGGTGGTATAATACTTCGGACGAGTTCTTAGTGTGGCCGCATCTCGTTTGGGGAGAGAAGAACGCAGCGATGTGTCTGATTGTCAGCCGATGAATAATAGGCTGACGAATGGACCGTTAAAACGAGCCTTTGCATATGGATTCTCTGAAATCGAAAAAGTTATATACGAATCGTCGAATTGTGACGGCTGATATCATTATGGTCTTGATTATGTAGACTGCAAAGCTGATCAAATATTGATTGATAATTCGACGTTCAAAAGTTGTAAGAATTCCGAGCATATAATGTATATCAGCAAGCATCAGCTACGGTACAAACATTTCCACAGCGCGTAAATTATCAAACTTTCCGTCAGCATCTAGCGCGAGATCATAAACGCGTTTTTATCGCCTTCCCGTATCTTCGCACACCTGTAAACAATAAATTTCCATGCAGCCGCAGATACAGCTCTTCCTTCTCTACCCCTTCGCTCCGTTTTATTATGCGTTCTTCTCTCACTCCAGCACTATAAACCGCCCACATCTCTCGGGCATTTAATAACACCTCGCTCAGCACTTGGATCCATCTCGTACCTTTTCGGCCGCATCAGCGCACTTTATTGACTTGTAAATAACGGACATTATAAACCTATCCTCTTGACCGCCAGAAGTGCTATATACTCGCGTAATTTAGGGAGGAAAATGTGCGTCGAGTGACGGAGCACCGTCACAGAGGACGTATAGCCTGGATTAAAGTTTCAGGACCAGATGCGCGTCGCTATTAGAGAGATAGAGAGAGGCCAGCGTTCGCGTATAGCGATAGCCGCGGTGAGAGTCATTCATCACCCCATCGCGTCCCTCAGCTATATAGCCCCTCGATTTCGAGGCCAGGGGGAGTTGCGTGATCGCTTTTTTTTTGCGCGGATGTTTGGACAGCGCGTGTGCGACGAAAAATCGGTTGCGGAAGCAGCGATTGCACGCTCGAGATTGGGTTGTTGTTGCTGCTGCTCTGCTGATGCTCGTCGGGATGCACACACGCGGTTTTAATTGAATTTGGGGATGTCGGTATCGATTCTTTCTCTGATGCAGTATTTGTTTGTTCTTAGTACGGGAAAATGACGGAAGATCAGGGAAGAAAAAAATCGATCGGGAATAAATGATCTCGTCGTCCTGGATAATTGGATCGTTCCAACTATGGAATCTGTTTCTGATTAACGTCGAATTGATTTCTTCGCAAAGACATGAGCGATGAATATGGAGTTAGAACTTTGTTTATACAATCCCTAGCAGTAGGTGAATGCGGTCGATTAGAAAACTGGTCAGCATGGTATCGTAAATATTCTTTCTGGAATGATACTTCACGCGTTGAAAGCTGATCAAGCTGTGTGGCACACAGACGACTTACGACATATTTTATACCGGTCTCTCATTTCAAGGCTGCATCCATAAAGAAAGTTCACTATAAGCGCCTAACGAATGCGCTGCAGCAAAGTTGCGAGTCTGCGAATGATAACACAGTATGCAGTTCTCCCATCTCGGTTACACGCTCAATTAAGATAGAAGAAAGTCTCGTATACTTTTCGAAAGCACCGTTACAACGCAGTGTGTATACACATACGAGATTCGATGCTACATTCCGAATGAAAATAAACAACGCATAAAATATAACGCGCGTTATCAATCGGGCCTCGCGGAACGGATAATCCAATCAAGAAAATCCGCGCGCGAGCACGCGATGAATGCAGCGAAGCGTGAACAGTTAATTCGGATCAAAGACCTGCCAACGCCACTTGGCACTTTTATGCGGCTCTCTCGTCGATCGCGCATCATCAGGTCTGTCTTGGATGAGGAGCGCATTACACGCTCGACGAGCTCGCG
Source organism: Cecidostiba fungosa (assembly GCA_900474305.1). Taxonomy (NCBI): domain Eukaryota; kingdom Metazoa; phylum Arthropoda; class Insecta; order Hymenoptera; family Pteromalidae; genus Cecidostiba; species Cecidostiba fungosa. The sequence goes on along the minus strand of UCOJ01000951.1, from coordinate 41,377 downwards.
TACAACTCGAGATTATACGCTCCTTGTCCAGGTGGCAGTTAGGCCGCCCATAAGGGAATTCATGCCTACTCTCCGACTTCCTCTTCTTCTTCTTCGTTGCCTCTTCTTCTCGCGGCTTGACTTAACGGAAAGTCTTGTTGTGCTGCTGCCGACCGCAGCTTCTCTCTCTCTCTCTCTCTCTCTCTTTCCTCCCCGTTTTTATCGCTATATACTTAACGCGCGCCTCGATACGCTGCTTAATCGCCTCTCGGTTTTATGTTTCTGTTGAGGGAATGCTACTTCAGTTTCGTTGCGCCCGCGCAGGCTTTCCTTTTTTAATCGTTACCTCGACCTGCAGTCGAGTTGATTTAGTAGGTGCAGTGTGTTGAGATTCGAATGGTTAAGCAAATACTCATATGCACGCGACTGATTTAGTGTTTTGATCTGTCGGAGATGGATTTATCGTCTGTTTTCGTAAGATTGAACATTCTGGAAAATCATAGCGATTTTCCTGTTTTATTTGGGCATTCAATTTCCATCTCGTTACTTTTACTCCGAATTTGATTTCCTCTTTGTGAGTCAACTGTGCGGCAGTGATTTTTTTTAACTTAATGTAAACACTCGAGACACATTTTTCTTCGTCGAGACTCCAGCCTTCAAGTTTCGCCTCAGTTATACTTTGATGAAAGCTGTAATATATACTTGTTTATTCTTTTTTTTTTTAATCGCAGAATTTCCATAAATGGATTGTTATGTAGGTTTTCCCTCTGAAAAGTCATTTCGAATTTTCTCATTGTTCTATTTTCCCATCTCCAACACGTCGTTCATTTATCCTTCGGTAACAATGGAAAGCTCTCGACGAGCTTATGCCTCCATCCACTTTGTCTCGGCGAATTCAATCATCTTTTTTGTGCATAGCTTTAGCGGCTTTTTTCCAACTCTTATTATAAAGCCTATACGTAGAGAGTATGTAAAACAAAAAAATTATCCGTTTTCGCGTCCATTTTCTTTTTGTTTCTCCACCAACAAGCTTGATATTTTTCCGATATCGGTTTACTTCATTTCATATTGGAATGCTTCAACTCTGCAAAGAAATATTTGCCTAATTAACTCGACCGCGTGCTTTGCTTATTTTAAACTATGTGTAATTAAAAACTCTTGAATCGAAACAGCTATCGATCTCACGTGAAGAAAAATTATTCACAATTCAAGTAATCTATTTTAACGGTATACATATAAAAATTGTTTCAACGCGAAATACAATTGAAAAAAACTTCCGCGAACTATAGCGAATTGCACGAAAAAAATTCTGACCATTAATCCTTGCAAGCTCCACGGCGCAAGCCCATAATTTTCCATTATTCGTTCAATTTTTTTTCTCCACCACACGGCCCGATATAGCCGACGGATTATGGACGTTATCGGTCAAATCCAGAGTGGAATTCCCGCGGAGTATAGTCGTCTCGACGCCTCGTCCACGTTGCTCTCTTTTCGGTGGACTTCCGTCCGTCCATTCGTACGTTCATCCGACGCGGCTCGGCGAGTTCTAAATCCGCGACGAAGAATAACGAGAAAATGGCCTGGCAATAAACGGATGAAAAATAATAAAAAGGGCCGCCGCGAGACAGCTGCTCGAGAGAGAAACTGACGCGTGCACACAATCATCGTGAATTGTCGTTTCAGTTTTTCTTCCGAAGCTCGTCGAGTATCTCCTCTTGATTTTTTTTCCTTTTCCTTTGCTTTGTTACATACAAGCCTACTGCTTTGATCTTGCAATAAAAAGAAAATATAATAATTGAAGGAAACGTTATTAGTCTTAGGCAGTTATAGCATGAGTGGCCCAATACAAGACTGTTTTGGCATAGTAACACACCGCTATATATACTTCTGCGCGCAGATTGTGATGAGGGAAATGAAAAAATGCCTATGCGCCACCTGTATTCGCCCGCATAGACTAGAGAGCTATAAGTTCGAATACTGATTCCAAATGCTGCGCACACACCGCTATAGCGTAACAGATCTTTTTTCTCCGTATATTTGTCCATCCTATTTTTACGTATATGTATATATGGAACAATCGCTCGGCGAATCAAGACCCTTCATTTTAATCAACTGCCGCGATCAACGCTGCAATCAATCAAAGCCCTGTGGGCAAAAAAATCTCAATCCTCAAAATACTACACGAATACTCCGAATCAATCACCATCTCTCCTCGCATTCTTCCCATCTCCTTCATCCGCTTTCCCCACCTCTTTCTCTCTCATTTCTACGTTTCCGCCTCTTCCTGCAGCACTGTACGCCACTGCGAGCAGTCTTCTTTTTACACGAGCTCGCGCGACACGAGTCAACGTCCTGCGGCGTGTGTCTTAAATTTAGATCGGCCTAGGCCGTAAAACGCGCAATGTCAGAGAGCAGCAGTGCGTCCCGAGTATAATATAGTATTAGTGTACAGGGGGATATGCGAGACAAGGAGGATATAATTTCCCGGAGGCGCTGCTGCTGCTACTACTGCTGCGTTGCTATGCCCGATGGGGCCAATCGGCTTGTAGGCGAGCTAGAGCGCCTATAGGCTTAATTATCGGGCGACAAGCGCAATTATCGCGCGGCCAGCCGAAACGACGGACTCGGACGACGACGGCGACGGATCGACCCGTACGTTTGTGCTGAGAGATGCGCTGCGTTTCCGTTTCGAGGAATACACGCCTGATGTCTTTGCTCTTATTGGTTGTTTGTAATTGGAAGTTTCATTACTGCTGGCCGCTGTATTTTTAGTCGCAGAGGATATGAGGGTCGTCGATCTTCCTTTATCATTGCTGAAATGTCAAATCCAATTATAGTCTTATTAAAATATAATAGAATATATTAGCACTGAATATCAACAGGAATCTTACTCTTTGGATAACAAGTCATAAAGCTAGTCTATAGGAATCGATACGTTTTATCCAGAGACATCTCGTTGCACACGGAAGCATAAAGCGCTTGCAGGCTAAACTACCTACAGTATATTTCCCCGCAGCTCGCGATACGACATCGATTCCCGAGACCTGTCCCATTAAAGCCTTCCTTAGACCGCCTACGTATACGACTGCACTTGTATATATATATAATCTCACTATGCGCCTATTTCTCTCATTATTGTTAGCAATATAACTCTTGGCGTATTAAAGTCAAGAGCGAAAAATTCATTCGTTTTCAAATTAAATATATCCATAACGTTTAACTGGTAAATTCAAAATTGCTGCGGTATATTTTACGAGCTTTATTATGCTTTCTAAATTGAAGAGACTTGAATTCTTGAAAGGCTGCGTGGGAAGCAAAAATGTTTTTATTTGCATATTATACGGATTTCAAAGCAGAAACATGAGTGTAGTCGAATATTTCGACGAATAACTTTTATTTTTTCGAATACCAAATTTAAAGGCCTTAAAAATATATTTGATTTCTCTTTGTATGTTAATAACTTTCCCAAATCGGAACAATTCTTGTGGATGTAGATGACGAATCTTACAGTGCTTGTAATAAAAAATTTCGCTCTCAAAAGATGCTCTCATATCTAAATTGCAAATCAACGAATTAATATTCCCATTTTTGCGAAACGTACACCGATCGTAAAAAGGGAACTGAAAGGGACCGGTTTAATCTCTTCTCAGTCTTCGAATCGCATAACCTATCTTATACATATATAACATCTCGAAGAAGCAAAAGCGAGAGCCATACATAGCCACGACGACGACCGGCTAATTACAATGATTCCTCGCGCGCGCATTTTATTTTCATACAAATTAGCAAGTAGTGAAAAGAGAACGAAAGGCAACCCATCGTGGTTACTGTACATACACTTCGTCTGCGAAACTCGAGTTAATTAGCTGATTACATTAGCTTGAATTATCGCAGTTCTCGTCGTCGTCGAACTCGCGTCGTGTTGCCCGCGAGGTATATACCTATAATACTGCTGGCTGTACTCGTTGCTTTCCCTTCGCGGAAGCTCCTCTCGTCTTACTTTTTTTTCTCCTCTTTGTTGTTACTTTACTGCTGAAGTCGCAGGAAAACAGAAAAGGACTTTCATATAGCGTTTTTGGCTTGTGTGCAAAGCGTCTCTGCAAACGCGACGTTCTGCCCTCTCTCTCTCTCTCACTTTTTCTCTCTTGAGATTTAGTGTGTGACGAGACGCAGATATAAGGAATTCAATTGTTTGGCGAGCGACGATGAATAATTTACAAAGGGTCTGCGTGAATGAAATGCAGGATATGCAATTACGCGCGCGCTTAGACGCGACTTTTATGTATACTGTGTTTGTGTGTGGGATTCGCTGGTGAAAAGCTATTCAGTCACTTGTATTGTGCGATGTAATCCGTTGATTGTCTAATATAGCGAAGTCGACGGAAAAATATAGGTTGATGACATTTTCAAAGTTCTAAGTTTGGTATTGAAGGTGCAAATTGAAACATTAGTGATACGCTATAATAATCAATTATAGTGAAAACAGACGATTTACCATCTTCAGTGCAATTGAAGCTACTATCATGTTTAAATGTTTGCATGGAACAATATTAAAATTATTACAGAATCACAAAATTTCTAAAGATGCAAGCGATTGCAGAGGAAAAAAGATTTAGTACAGTTATGGGAGTCCTATACATGTTTTGTAATACACGTCCTCATCGATCAACAAGTTTGAATAAAAACACATATCGAATGGCATGCAGGTTAATTAGAGATGAAATGCAAACAATGCAATTACGTGCATATTATCCTTCGCGTTTTACACATGGATTGGATGGATACCTCTATGTATACGGGACTCGCGCAAACAATTTCCAATATGATACTGCGTGGAATTTATTAGTTCAAATATATTAATCATTTCAGTCATCAAGTTTCGAAATTTGTCATGAATAATTGTACTTATTTATTGGCCGAACTATATTATATAGTATTATTATTAGGCATCACACGTATTCATATACACGTAGTTATTAGATATATTCATCTACAAAAGGTTAAAAACTGAAACCGCGTCAATTATGAAATATGTATCGCGGATCGATATTTTCATACAAACCCTCCATAACAAATTATGCCCTCATACCTATGACTTGGTCGTCGGAATGAATATTCGGAACATGCGCGCAACTGACTGCTCCGCCACGAATCGAACATTCCATTTCCATTTGAAATGTTCGATTGTCGTGTATTTTCATAATAAGAGGTCGCGTGTCCCGACAGAAGTACATATTTGTAATTCCCTCCGCAACATGCCAGTCCGAATTCACTCGCTTCGACTATATATAATATATTCGGTGTATGTATACGTCTACACGAGCAGTAAATTGATACAGCGATGCATGTGCTGTATTGCCATAGACGCGGAAAGCGCGTGCCTTCAAGTTCCGGGGCCATCATCAGTTATGTATGTTTCAGTGGTATGTAGAGCCAGTTACTATGTGTTTCTCTCCTTCTTGATCTCTATCTCTCTCTCTCTTTCTGTCTCATCCCCCGCTACTAGTCGTCGTTTTCCGTGTATATTGGCTATTGTGCGATGTAGTAAACTCCGAAAAGTTATAACGTACACGATACTGCAACGGAATGGCTCTCTCCGAGGTCGACTATCTTTTAAAACGCGGAGTACTATTATTTTTTACGATGCCTCGAGAGCTCTGTTTTCAATTTCTCATACTCTTCGCGAGTGTTCATTCTTCTTCTTCGTGCTTTTCGATCTCGGCAATATAGATTGATTCGTGCTCATTTGTTATATCCGTCCAACGATATCTTTTCTTGCCAGAAGATCCTCAGTCTCCTTGGTTCCGCATTCCAGCTCATTGTGACATTCCAAAACTTGCACATCGCCTTCTCCGTACGACGATCCTCCACTTCGTGCCTTCCAGCTCCTATCCATCTCTCTTCATCTCTGTCCGTCCGTGAGCCTCTCCGCGTCCTAATCACTCACTACGTATATGCACACACACATCCACACAAACGTTCTATTCCTTCGGCCCAGGTGTATATGTAGGCATACAACCAAGGCCCCGCGAGTATAGTGTTCACCTGTGCTTGGGCGTAAACACAGAGAGGAGAGCAAATAAAGCTGGTTTCCAGCACGTAGATACCAGTAGGGTCGTCTCTAAGCGCCAGTGTATAGCCCTCAAACGCGTGCCCACGACATCTGACGCACGGGGATACAGCATCAGCGCGAGATCGAACGTCGGCAATGATGATGCCTATATGCCGGGGCTTGTGCATGCGCCAGGCAGGCATTCCGTGATTTAATTAATTAGCGCGAATTAATCCCAATTAGCGTGCGGAAAGCCCTATACCGATGGTATATAGGGAACCCGCGCCAACTGCTGCTCTTCGTTACGTGTGTGATGGTTCTCTCTGCCCTGCAGCGGCGGAGCTGGAGAACTCAACCGGCATCAGAGGTGAGCTCCTGGCAGTGGCTCTTTCGCGCCAGTGATCTCCTCGCCGACTGGCCCTACCTCACTCTCTGTCTGCCTCGCTGGATTCCTCGCGAAATCGAGCGCCCACGAGAGGGTGAATCAATTGATACGTATACGAATTGTGAGGGGGAGAGATGGGATGCCGTTGATTGGCCCTACTCTCTCTTGTTTTTTTTCGGCTGGTTGAGAGGATGCTTTTGGCGAAATTATTATGATAAGGCTTTGATGGGGTGAGAGCGAACGTACTTTTCGATCAGGTTATCGACGATCCTGTGCGGTGTGAGTTTAGTTTTCGATACCGGTCGCGCGAACTGTGTGATTGCGAGGATCTCAAGTATATACAATTTCTGAAACGACGCTATAGACTCACTTGCCGAACGTTGATTTTAAATTCGTTATTGCGATATATCGCTGCGCTCTTAATTATAATTGTGAAGTTTTTGTTTTGACGTAAGTGAAATCCATCATGTTTATATAGTAATACAACGTCATGCTTTCGACGGAAACACAAATTAAAAACTGACGTCGGCTTCTATCTGCGAGAACATCACAGGATATCAGCAATCAGATCTATCAGCCAGCTGTCAGTACCAATTCGTTCGGACACAGCTTCAGTTTGATACGTTGAACGAGTATATATGTTACAAAACGATCGCTTTTATAATCAAGAGTTTACCCCGTGTTTCCTGTTTTCTCTATTTTCTTTTATAAAGTGTGCCAAAATATCATCCCAAAACTCCATCCTCAGAATAATACGGTGACAATTGACTTTTCACATATACAATATATAACCGCGACTGCAGCCGCGCGTCCGCTTAAGCGTGGTCTCGCCCCAGCAATCTCTTTCCTCGACCATTACACATACACCCTCGCCGGTCATAAATCACATAATAATCTTTTAAGTGTAACATCCGCAATTTCAAAGCAGTCTGCACGCATAAGCCGCGAAAGCTTCGCGCCGCTTTGGTCATTATCGAAATATATATATGTATAAAATACGCATCACACGTATATACATATGCATATACAGATATATAATGTAGTAGATGCACGCATGCGCGAGCTCTTTGCGGTTTGGTTCGAATTACGAAATAAACTGCCGAGTAATGAACGCCAGCGCGTGCTTCTAATTCGAGCGGGGGTTAAGGGACGCTATACTCTATACACGTACGTATATGTGCATTGTTATATTTCGGCCGTATTATATATAACGCATTAGCGTTCTGCGGCGTCGTATATAATTTAACGCCACGTTACGCGGCCGATAATTAATAACGCGCTGCTTGATTTAAACCTATAGCCAAAATATCTACGAGGTCCGCGACTATAGTGTTAACGTGCGCGCGGTGCATATAGGGTATTAATCTCCACTCGTGTGGACCACTTGTGGTGCAGCTTGCGTGCAGTCTAGGTTTATTTAGTGCTTGCTCGGACCGTTTTTTGCCGTATATAATGCTTCGTGCTTCGGAATAAATTATTATAATACCTCATTCGACGAATTGCGTTATATGGATTTTCTGGAAAATTTATTTAATCCTCTTGTAAAATTGCATTGAAATTGAACGATAGTCTAATCCTTCTATATGTATATACACCTGTGCGTATACGGATATACTTTAATCATGTAGTACCGAGTATTATGTGGAGAGAATATGTTTCATCAGCATTATTCAAGGCTTGTGTTTCAGCTTCTGCAAACAGTAATCTACAAATAACGCTTCACATGTGTACCCGAGTATTACGATATATTCTCGAACGCGCAGATCTCCATAATTATGCATTACGGTGAATTGCTAAATTTATAGTTTCTCGCAGAGCAGCGCGGCAACAAATATACTACAATATATTATAACTGCAGAACTTTTATTTCATATTCTGAATTAATCTCAGCAAAGCAATAAGAGATGACTAATTCCGTCGTTATCCGCAATCGCGCATAAGATGTTTATGTGCAGTAAATTATACGATAACGAAATTCCACATATACATAGCATCAAGCTGAGCTCACATCCCTTGAAATCAATGCTCATAAAAGCTCGGATACAGCCTTCTCGTCGAGATTGAAAAAGCCGATCGAGCCTTTTAGCCGAAATTAATTGAAACGCGCAAACGCTCTCGTTATAAGAAAAGATCGATCCTGACGCGCGCTATCATGGGGGAGGTTGACAAGCGAGGGGTCGTCCGGAAGTGTAGAAAGCGTGAATCGCGCGTGCATTAGACGTGTACATTGTCCGACAGATACGCATCGAGGGTGCTTCGGATTTTGAAGAGGGCAATTTTTCGTTTTGAGGGGGGCTATATCTCTCTTCGTCGAGGGCTTCGATCACCATTTCGTCCATGCAGCGATTGATTTCTTTTTTTTTGTTTGTTTCTTTCAATGATGCGTGCTTAAGCACTCGAAAATTACTAAATCAATTTATACTCGCCAAAACGATAAACTGCAACGAATCACAGTCGAACGAAAAAGGCATCAGAAGGAATGATGACATGTCCCTCAATATATATATACCACAATTCCCCAAACGGTAGCTTTCTCTCTCGTGTTTACCTTTTTCTCCGCGACGTGTACGTGAACCGCATTGAATCCGTTTTATCCATTCACATTCGCGTCTATCCCTTAGATCGAACATCGAAAGCTCGAAATTTAATTATCGACTGCAGTCAAGCGCGCTTTTTTTCTCTCTCTCTCAGAATTAACGTACATCGGGTCCAGGAGCGCGTGCTTTCCATGAATACGTAAAAATTAATCTCCGCGCAGCTGAGGGTTAACTCGATCTCGTCAAAGCGAATCGCGTGTGTTCGTACGTGACCGTATATACGCGCGAGGCGAAAAGAAAGCTGCAGCACGCGCGCGTCGGCGGGCCAGTTTTTAGCATGCAGATTCAATGGATTCCCCGGGCATTTACATGATATCAAAATTCCGCGGCGGTCGCCGGGCTATATAGTGCACGCACGAAACGCGATTAAAATCAACGTTTAAAAGTGCGCGGGCTGTATGCTACCGCGTATATATATATATATATATATATGTGGGACGACATGCCGTAGGCTAGAGGGATAATTTTAAAAGTGAAATTTAAGAGGAGCTTATTGGGAAACAATAAAAAAGGCGAGACTGCTTAATTTGCATTCGATTATTGTTGGATTTGGTTTTTCGAATCACACGCTGTGTTATAATTTGTATAATTATGCTAAAAACGTGTTAAACTACATTTGGAAAAATGTTTAAAGCAATGTTATTAATCCAACAAAACGCTGGTGTCTAATCCAGAAGCGCAAAACCTGAAAAAATTACACGCGAGCTGTATACAACGACACTACACCGGCCAACAAAATATATCTCCGCAGAGGCGATCACGCTCGCGTATTTTCATTCTCGCAGTATAGCGCGCGACGTGCTCGTTCCGCCTGTCGTCCGCGCGTACACATATTTTTTCTGGCGCAACAGCAGCAGCAGCAGTAGCAGCTATACTCCCTTGTTTTTCGGACGTGTGTAGACACTCGCGAATGCACAATTAGTCGAAATTGCGCTACGCGTGTCTGATTAGCGGCTCATTTATTCCGCGAGCGGCTGCCGCGGGCTTGAAACGAATTGAAATTGAACGCGTCATCAGCTGCCCTTTGTTCCAGCCAATCCTGTTTGACGAATTCGTGCGGCGCTACTGCTTTATTGCTGTTGACGAATTAGCCGGATCCTTATATATTGCGCAGTTTCAAATTATTTCGTTGCAACATTGTTTCCACGGGAAACAAACTTTTACACAAGATGATGACTCTAATAAAAAAAAAGAATTAAATTTCGGAACAAACATTGTTGGTCTAAAATTTCACAATAAAAATCGCACCGCAGTAATAGCATGGGCAGTCCAAGCAGACCAAACTAGACAGTTTTGGCATAGGTATCACGTATACTCACCTCTATATATACATTTTGCGGCAAATTATAGTACTTTATGCAAAGAATTTCTGTTCCAAACGATATAAGAATCTATTTCTAATGACGCTCATATTCATTTTTAATTTGAAACCGTCCAAACCGTATCAATCGGAAGCTCCTTTAATCCCACCCCACAGCAACGAAATTGCACTACAGCATCGCTTCGATAAAAATCATTAATACACCCCTCATCCTGTGAAAAGCAGCCGGACTAAAACTGCATTTTCAATAAACACACATTCGAAACTCAGCAGCGCGCAAAAACAAAAATACACTGCACCGGACAATCGTTACACACGCGCGCGCGCGTGCTCGGTTGCTTGCACAAAGAAGCCATTTTGCATGGAAATTCGCGCCTGCCTTCACCCCTTTTGGGGCCGTCGGCACGTAATTGACTCGCGACGTTAAAACAAGGGGTGCAGCGCTGCTCGCGATTATACGCGGCGACTGATTAAAGTGTCATTCATTGTCAGACGCAGGCAGGCAGGCAGCAGCCGGCGAAATGGGCCGCGCGCCGGGACTCTCTAATTTGATGGTCAAAGCGCCACAGGTCATTTTTGGACGGACGAACCGGAGAGCTTCGAGGGCCCGGCTGTGCTGATGCTGTTGTATTAAGCCGCACACTCTACCTGTATTGTTAGCAGTAGAGTAGTTTCGACTTTTTAGGGAGCATTATAATTTTGACTTATATCGCTCATGTGGTCTGATAGAATTGGTTGCGCTTAGTCAGTGATTCCTGATGATGCTCTTTCTATGTTTTTATTATACGATGCTATGATTTTATGCTTTAATCACGTTGTTTTGATTTATGAATTTACTAACAGTGCAGTGTGTTGATATTGAAAATTCAGGATTGGAATTAATCCGTATAGCGAATCATATTAATTAGATACCATTTACTCGATACCCATCGAGTGCTTTAGAGAAGCATAGTTGAGCAGAACTTATTATACTCGGATGTACCAAGTGGATTACCTCTCGGAATTTAATCCGATCAATGTATCAAGCTCGACGTATGTATGTAGATGGATTATTATTCGCACTAATGAATGTTTCCTACTATTATTATCTTCGGCAGAATTAAATTAAATTAATTTACCATACATATTTAAAATTATGATCCAGAAACGTTTAAAATAACAACAATATATTATGAACAAAACAATTTTAATTCTGATTTTTCAAAGAGGTCTATGAAGATACATATGGCAAATATGATTGAACTTCATTCAAGACCAGTGAAGCTTTTACAACAGATCGATTCACTTGTTGTTTCTCGAGAGCTGCACATTTACAAGCGGATATAACGCTTAACTGAGGGAATACGAGTTAAACGCTCTAATTGCTTTATGGCTTTACTCCAGTTACTATGCTGTAAATTACTCAACTACTTATACCGTCTTATAAAAGACCGTCACACCAAAAGTTCTTCGGTGCAATAGATAGTCTCATAAACGTCATCTTTCTTTTTTACATTTTTTTTCAAGTTTCGCAACATAAAAAGCGAATAATTGTGCGCTAGCTTCGTAAGAATTTCCATACTTCAAAGTACAATCCAGAATATGCGCGAAGAAATCCGTCTGAGTGGCGAGACTCTCTCGACCGGCGTGAAAAGGGCCTCCTTGACTCTTAGTACACTTCGGCCGAAGTAAGACGAAGAAGTAGAAGAAGAATAAGAAGCAGCGACGACTGTATCTCCGCTTTTAATTGCGCGGAATCCTTGCGGTTCCTTTGGCTTTGGTGAGATTCCGAGGAAAGCTGCCGTCCTCTTTCCATACCGTTCATTTCACTCGGCGACTCGCGCGCCGCTGCACAATTCGGCGGAGAGAAAGAGAGGGCGAAAAAAGCGACGAGAAATTAAAGTGCCCAATTGTCTCCTTTTGTCATGCTCTCGGAACTTTTCTATGACGCGCGAGTAGATGACTTTGTCATTATTATCCGGTATAGTTGCGAGCGAAGTGAATTTTTACGGGATTAACATTACTATAGACTGGGTTTAGCGTAAGGAAAATCACTGGGTTCAGTTAAGAATTGCACGTACGAAGTGACATATGCTGACTGGATTTAGACTTAAGGGCATCTATTCGATCTAAATTATTATAACTACTTCCTTTAAAATCTACTATCCCAAATAAAAATGTATTTTTCATTTGTTTCAGGTGAGTTTCTAAACGTTCAACTGTACAATAATCTCCTGTCAGAGTCTAGGTAAGATTTAAAGAAACGTTATTACAAAAATGCAATTTCAACTTTCTCTATAAAGAAACGAAATGAACAACAAAGCTTTTAGCGCTTGCAAAAGACTCCTCCCCTTTTCATTTTGCAAAATCTGGGCTCTCGCAATTTATTAACTCAGGTGCTCCTCTCACCCTCTTCAATTTCCTCGCGAAATACACGAGCGCGCATAGGCCAAAGCAAGCTCCCTCTATTACATAATAGCGCCTCGTTCGCCAGCTCATACCTCGCGTCGTCTTTATAACAGTCACGGCTAGAACGAAGTTTGCGTCTGCTGCAGAAGCCGCCACTACCGCGCGCGTGTGTGTATGTGCACAGCGTCACCCAGTCAAAAGCGCATTTTCACGGCATGATTATGAACTTGGCTCTCTCTCTCTCTCTCTCTCGATATTAAACTCGTCGCCCCGGAGACTTTCCATCGCCGTCGTCGCGAAAGCTTCGTCGGAAAGGAAAGCGAGCCGAGAACAAGAGGGACCCGCCGCCGAGGGGCGGAAGGAACAAAGAGGTCGACGAAGCCGAGGTGCTTCTATATAGGTGAGATTGGATTACAGCAGAAAATTTGGGCCGGTTCTCAATGGAAGATTGAAGTGTACCATCAGACGTCGGGTTTTTTTTTATCTGTGGTAAAGCAGTGTTTTACCCCTTCATGAATTATAGTTGATGAATTATAGTTGAGAAAAATTCGAACGGCGAGACCGTTAAGAGATTAAGACATTTTTACGGTAAAGCATATCTTATATAATTGATTTCTTAAAAGGAAGCAGAATTTGCAAGAATTTTTTGAAAACGACATTGTCGAAAATTATATCCATGGAAGTGAATTCTAAAGAGGCTGATAATATTTTTACGAATATCGCTATAATTCTAACGGGCTAATTATCCCCGTGCAAAAATGGTATAAAACACGCTTGGCGCGCGCTACGTTACAAATTACAAATTAATTAATTCCCTTAATAAATTACAAGCGAAACATAAAGAAGCGCACAGTGAATTATGCAGACTCGCTGGCAGCAGGCTCAACTTTTTAATATAATCTTCCCCCGAAAAAGCGCGAGATCGCGCCTCGCTATAGCTACTATATATAGTAGAGACGAGAGAGAGACAGTCGACTCTGCAGCAGGTTTTAGAGTGAGTGAGATCGAGAAAGGGGTCGAAAACAGGAGATAGATAGAGAGAGGAGAGTATGGGTTTCCATGGATACCCGCAACGGTTTTCGCTCTCGAGCTTGCGCCCGCGCGCGAGAGAGAAAGAGAGAGAGAGCGAGAGCGAGGACGACGATATTATTAGAGGTACACGCACCTCCTATTTGTTGAATGGATGTTAATTATACGGGGGATGAAAGGCGGCGGCCGTCAGTGGCAAGCTCGCGCGAAACTTTTTCTCTCGGCGGCCTCGCTTTTGTCGGCCCTTTGACGCCGGCCAAGTATATTGGAATTAAGTTATGAAGATATCGGGGGACTTTATGAGAAAGTTATCGGTGTCCTTTATCCCAGCCTTGAGAGAGCTGTCTGCGTGTCGTTGAAGGAAAACTGCCGGCCCGATGAATCTCTTTTCTAGGGGGGGAAAACGCGCTTTACTGTTGGCTCCTTGTAATAAGATGGCCTGCAGCTGATCAGTCATCGAGTGAATTGCTCCTCGGGGATTTTAATCAAATGGCCTTGTCGCGCTTATATAAAAAGGATTTAAAGTATATCCGACGAAATTTGCGCTAAAAATATTCCGCATTATCTCCCCGAAATCTCGGCGATTCCTCGCGATTTTTCGTTCGTCACGCCGCACGCACCCACCCTCGCGCGACATGCATAATAAACGTTATCGCGGCTCATTCAGCACGACCGCCGACGAATCTCTCAGGGGAGCGGCTGCACAACCGCGTACCGGTTATTGATCTGGAAAGGTAAAAAAAAAAAAATTCCCTTTAACGCCGTGCGGATAAGTGCGTCATCGGCGTCCTGGGAGCCATTCTCTTTTCGCACAAAGTACTTCGTTTCCCTGCGCGCGAGCTCTCGGCATCTGCGAAAACTCGAAGCCCATGAAATATCCATCGCCACCGCGTATGACTTCGTTGCACGGTCTTTTCAAGGCGGAATATGGTGAAACCATGAGATTGCGTTTTTAATGCGAGCGAGGGTTGTGCAGCTGAGAAGTTTTACTCGCGAGCATTGAGTATTGTGTGTCGTGTAACCGTTATTATTCAGGCGAGTGTGGTGTAGTGAGAGGCTGATGGGATAAATCATCATCGAATTGGATTTATATCTGCTTCTTAAGAAGCTATCGGAATACGAATTGTGTACCTAATGAAAAGTTACGGGGGGATGACTGTGCAGCTCATGTGAATATTCTCGGATAATAAATGTGTACCACGAGGCTCATCGCGATTTTACATATATTATGTATCGTCTGGTGTAACTATACCTTTATGGCTTTCGCACTATACGGGCGAAAATGTGACGATCGCGCCTGATTAATTACCCCCCGCATGTAACGACGCCGTAATAGATCGAAGCTGATGATCTTCCCTCTAAAAGAGCTATCAGTTTATTAAAAAGCATAAGCGCAAAAAGAAAGGAGATCAGCAGCAGGAGTTCATTTTTCATCCAACTTTTCTAATCTACAGGACTGCAGCAGCAGCGACTAATTTCCATAAAAGAATATCCAGGATGTGCTCGGCTTGGCTCGTCGTATATATATATCGACTCTTGGCTCACACAGCAATCGATCTATCAGTCGCAGCAAGCCGATGTTGATAAATTACAGCGGCACGTGACGGCTTTGTAATCGATTATTGGGAGGGAGAGCCGCGGCAGTGAAAAAAAAGCACGAAAAGCCCTCGAAAGTCGAAAATTGCACGGTGTGTGTAGCCCGATCGTGTGATACACGCGCCGCTGGCGGATATTTCCCGAAATCGCGATTCATGGACGCCCCTAGCACGACCGGAAGCTCGCACGGCTCGCGATTGTATATTATATAGCGGCCGCCAAAGATTTCATTTGTCATCCTGCCGCTGCATAAAAAGATAATGGGAATAAAAGCGATGGCGTGTAACGCAGGGGGTCGTTGCAGTCGTCGACTACTGCGGGGATGCGAAGGAGTCGAGTTTTTCTTCGTGTCATATATAACGCGTGTAAGCAGTTGTCTTATCGCGCAGGGCGATAGATTTGTCTGGGTGATAAAAAAAATTGATGTATTCAGGGGATGCGAGATTGATATTAATTTTTTTTCCTTTTTTCATATCGAAATGAGTCATCGAGTTAGATGAGTCTGCCTATACAGACTAGGAAAGGGAAGACTTCGAAACTACTTTGAAAAAAAGTTTAATATATAGATTCAAAATTTAATAAAGAATCATTACAAGAGCAATACGCATTTAATTTTCGCGTGACGATTCAGCGGCATCAAGCAGAAAGCTCGTAGTAGCACTTCATTTAATTTTCCGTAATGCAAAGCGCCCGATCGCGATACGCGAGCAAAACCACCGCCGCGCGCGCTCCTCGCAAAACACACGAAAGCATTTCGCGAGAGATCAGACAGCAGCAGTAGCATCAAGCTGCGCTGTATAGCTATATCCTCGAAATCCGTATAGCAGCAGCGAATGCTTCCCGAGAGCGTCGCGTGTTTTCGAAGCTCGCGCGATCCCTATCGCTACTCGAAGAGGACGTATAATCTCCTACTCCTCTCTCTGTGTTTCTCCTTCTCGTAGGAGTGAGAGAGAGAGAGGTACATACAGCAGCGCTAGATTAGACGCCCGGACCTTCGACGCTGCGGGATATAGCACACGGACTCGACGACGGCGAGATGCGATCTCGATTGTGCAGCGACGACCGGCTATTGTAGTGCGCTCTCGCGTGGAGAAGCGAACTTTGCTCTCTCTCTCTCTCTCCGAGTGGCCTTGTGTGTTTTGCCTTCTCGTGTTCGCGGATGGCCCCGGGGAGATTGTTATGATCTCGGCGTATGCGCGACTGAAACCACACGACAATGGGAGAATGCGTATACTCGGACCGGCATGACTCTCTTCGTGGTGCTAAGTAATTACGACGCTCAAAATGTTTTCCTATGGCAATTGTCGAAGCATAATAGTTGTAGCAACTGAGTTGCATAACTTTGATACTGAAGCTTGTATTTCAACGATTGTGTTGCATTTTTTGTCTTTTCATTAAAGATTGTTGTTGTCCTCTTTGAAGCTGAAACTTTACTGACTAAGATCTTTCGGATTGGAGCTTTTATGAAACCTGTATCGACAGAATGATGATCATGACGGGGCGAGTGTTTGCCAGTTTATCGACACAGTCACATTTATTATGCCATATTAAGTCTCCCGGCTGCGTTCACACTTTTTATCCCCCTCATCATTCCAATCGTACTATTTACGATTCCGCGTTTCTTTGCTTTCGGTTAAAGTCGCTGGTTCTCCCTACAAATTGAGTCTTTTCAGCGAGAATTCAGCTGCTTTAATGCGGCTGAATTCCATCTCCCATCGCGACAGTCAATATATAATAAGGTTGTAATATCGACGAAGCGATCACATTTATTGTGCTGGAAGAGAAACGTTCTAAAGATATTCCCTGGATGTATAAATGAATCCTTTTTTGAAGGTTAATGCCTCAATCCACTTTGCATGAGATTACGTTCCTCGCGTACTTTGTAATGGCTCGAATTTACATAAACTTTTAAAAGCTTTTACGATTTTTCCATCTGGAATATATAATCTTCGATCCTCCCTGCAAACACACTTTATTCATATGTAGGTACTATATTTAGTAATAAATAATTTAATCGTGCAAGTTCCCATCAGCGATGAAGGAAGAGATGATAGTTAAGCTTGATCCTTGATAAATGAATATGGACAGAGTATAACGCGACGGCGACGGTTCATATTTTTATGCCGTATCAGCGTTTATACAACCCATAAATCAGCCTGCTGCGCTCTCGGTTAAACTCGTCGAAAATAAAGGTAACAACAGCCGTAGCCCCTCCGATACGCTCGTCCTGATAAAAAAACTAATTGCCGGAAATACCCCGGCCCTGGTGCGACCGCGAGAAAATACCGAGCCCGCGGGAAAACTCGGTATATCTAACACGATATGCATCCATTGAGAGCTACTACCTTCCCCTATATACATATACACACACATGCCGGCAGAAAGTAAATTGAGCCATTTGGAAGGTTCGGCCAGGTCTCTCGCTCGTCCCTAATGCTTAGACATTTTCTCTTAATACGAAATCGATACGGCGATAACGGCGGGCCCACGCTGACATTAGCGGTTAACGGCGCTGCTGTGTGTGGGTGTCTCTGTTGCGAGTGTGTAACCACTGTAGCTCTCGCTCTCTCTCTCAGGCATAGTTCGATCTCGCGCGAAATTAACGGCGAGCCGCGGACATTTTGCCAAAGTGCAAAATCGATATTTGGCCGAGCTGAGCTACCGCGTGCTCGGCCATCCGGTCCATGATTTACGGATCCGTAGCTCGAGCCGAACAATGAAGTACGGCGCCTCGTGAATTTAACGAACTGCAGGCGCTGTGTTGCTGATCTCGGATGCCTTGTAGGTGTTGGCTTAACCGAGCGTATACCACCGGAGCCGAAAAACAAGATTAAAACAGGCTAGCGGAGGACCGAGTATCGATAGATCTCTCGTTAGACTCTCGGTTAGTTGAACGCGCGGCTCTGATGTGGATTTCGTGGGGCAAATAGTATCCGTTTATACCGTCATATTTGTGTTCTTTTTCTATTTTATAAAGTCAAACCATAAATTAATTAATCATTTGTGTGTCGAAAGAAGCTTATCGGGAAAGCGATGCATCGATCATTTCTTCAGTCGTACATAAGTACCAGCTAACGATGTGGAGTTTGCTTTTCTTCTTCTGCATGCAGAAATATAAAGCTGCTTCTGAGCGTATTATAGTATACCGACAACGGTTCAGAGGCAGAGGTAAAAAGAGCAACGGGACGCAAGCTTCCTAGTAAAGAAGCAGATAGGAGAGAGTGAAGGGAAGGAATCAGAATTGTGGCAATTTTAATATTGATGAATTCACAGAAGACTCATCTAATAAAGCCATACTGCGCGTAAAGGCCTAAACAAGTAATACATATTTGGTTTCGAAATGAGGTATATATCGTTGTGGATCACCCTTTAATTCTCCAGCTCCTTCATAAATATGGATCTGTTTTGCTTTCCCGTATTGACTCGGTAAATTGTATTATTTGGGATGTGGAAATCTTTTCTTATACTAAAGATGATCTTTTCCCTGAACCCTCGGCCAAATAATACATCTTTAACGCACTCGAGATGACAGAGATCGGCTCGTACACAAGGGATCGAGTTTCCCGGACAGTCTGTACGTGTGCTAGTGTTATAGCTTGTGACATCGTCTCTCTCTCTACCCCCTCTTCCTTCGGTAGTGCACCAAGTTAACGCTAACAAGATTGCCTAAAGGGATCGGGGGACCTTAATATCGCCCTATCTCCAGCTCCTACTATTATCCACTCTTTCTTTCGTCTCCTCCTCCACCTCCTCCTTCTTCTTCTTCCCCTTTCTCGCTCTCCTGCAGTCCCGTCGTCTCCTTTTTCCTTTCTTATTTCTTTCTCTGCTTCTCTCCCGTATGGTCCTAACGAAGATTACATCTCTAGGATGACTTCGCTTACAGGATTCAGCATCGGGAATCTCCTTGGTGTGCTAAGGTACCTTTCTCTCTCGCATTCGAGGTTTTCTGTTTCAGCCGGTAACAAGGAAACGTGAGACTCTACTACTGCCTCAGGCTGTTAAAAAAATTAAATGTATTTGTTTCTCTCTCTCTCTCATCGCCTGCGGCTAAAATCACTGTCTTGTATACATATAGTCTTGTTGAGAGCCTTCTATTTATATAACTGATGATGGGTGAGGATTTCCAACTTTGAGATTTTGCTTGAAAGCTGCATTTAATTGTAGCATCGATTAGTTTCTCACTTGCAGTCGTAAGATACAAGCAGAGGCTCAATCGAATTGTCGGGTTAAGTGTCGCCGTTTAATTGCGCCTCGCGCTTCGAAATTGGCGCGACTCCCATTTCGATGCAGCGCATTGCATCGAAGAGACCCTACAGAGCCGATCCACCGGCGAATTGCCGACTTCCTGATCGTCGTTCAATTAATATAAGATAACGACCGTGCAAATTTCAATTGATCCCGGCTATTTGTATGGCGATTTATCGGAAATACCCAGGTTATATATGCATACGAAGCTATACCCATCTATCGACGAAATCATTCCAATTCAAACAGTCCAAATGTAGTTATCAAGACAGCCTACTTAACAATTTTAATCTCTCTCGAGACGCGTCACACAAGTTATATAGGGTCGAGAGGGAAAGTTCAAATATCCGAAAACTTTGTGTCGCGCCATCGAGTTCCGCAGACACTTGCGATTGCGCGCGCAAGTTTTGTATGTGAGCATCCACGTGTGCTCGTAAGCGTGAAACGTAGCACTCTTACTCCAATTCTAACTATCTGCCTATAAGCTCTGATCGAGAGCCGCGTCTCTGCTGCGGTTTCCTTATACGTGTGCCGCACGTTAATATCGGCGACGGCGGCGCCCTGTCCTCCCACTCCATCGGCCAAAACTTTCTGTCAGACATCACATTACGGTATAATACCTTACGAGGTAGGCATACCAAAAGCGCCCCATAGCCTCGCCTCTCGGCAGCGACGCTGGCGAGGTAATACGGCTTGGGACCTGTGCCCGCCAGCAAAGCTGGCTTTAATTGGAATATCAAATTATACATCGGTTATCAATTACCAAACTTCGATTTGACGAGAGACTGAGGCCGCTGCGTTGAAAGGGAGGCGATGTGTATATTAATCCCATTAATACCGGATTTTCAATTTACGTTTCGCCGTTTTGTGCACTACATCACAATGCGCGCGATAACACTAGTCGTCTGTCAATAATTTTCGCAATATATGGACGATGAAAATAACAATTAGCTGCATCTCTAATGATCCTTATTCAAAACGTGTAAAGACCATAATATACAATAGATTAAAATCCGCTTGCACCCTCTCGAAAAACCGACAACGATTAACTTTCAATTAGCTTGGATACCCCCAAGATACCTTTTCCTCGGCCGCGGAACGTCATGCCTATATCTCCCGCAAGCAGTCGACCAAACGAATACACAATTCCGGTCTGCGAATATAACCCAGCAACCGAGAGACCTATAGCAGTTCTGCTGGCAAACACGTCGGATCGGGATCCGCAATCTGTTAGGCGTGAATATTTAAGCACCCTCGGCGCTGGTAAACAGTTCATTTTCTCCTGGCCCAGAAGAGAACCAAGACCTTCCGCTCGCGCCTCGGTCTTTATTCCTTTTCACGCAGGCTCCCCTCGCGACGTCTTTGTCAATAGCGCGGGCTCTTACTCTCGCGGAGAAAAGGATCTTTCTCTACCCCGAGAGATACATCCTGATGCCTGCCTCTGCGGGAGAATATATGTGCGGCTGTTTCTCAGCTGTATGTATGTGTTGGTTTGTGACTATATGCTTGGGATTGACGTTGGTGGAGGAGTAGAAGACAATTTTGCGGGGAAAGTTCGATAGCTTCGTAGAAGATTTACGCGGGGAATTGTTGGTTTTGTTGACAAAGTCGTGTGGGTTATTCGATTATTTTCTCAGAGAATATAAGACTTTCCATCGCTTTCTAATCAAAGTAACAGTTGTATATGATGTACGCGAGGAATGAAAATATTCTTAAACGAATAGTTATTTAGAATGACAAGGAACAGTGGAGAATGACGGATACGGTTATGAAGTTGAACAGACGGCAAAACAGAGGGACAGCTATACAAGATAAACTGTGAGAGATGGTGTGGTAAAAGGAAATTGATACAAGTATCAGATGGAAAGTAATTTGATTGATTGCTCATTTACATTCATGATAGCATGTTGTGACTCGTACATTTAATTAAATAACACCCATAACGACATAAAATGCTAAACGCACGAATCCAGTCGGAATCCCCCAGAAATTTCACATTTATAGTACGTCCAGATTTCAAGCCGTTAAACTACTGCTCATAAAAAGCGAGTTACTGCAGCCATTAAAAACCGGGAAAAGGTGGGCGACGATAGTGTAATCAGCTCACGGTGGTAATGAAGAGTTTCCTGCGCAGCAGTAGCGGACCGAGTGTGAGAAAGCCGATAAGACGATAACGCGTGCTCGGGCTTTGATATTTCCATTTTTGCATTGTTAGCCCTGAGCCATTTGATCTCTTCAACCGAGAGAGAGTTCGTAGCGCAGTATCCTATTAGAGGCTATTCCGCGAAGCGCCTTCCTGTGTGAGAGAGTGTTTTCGAGAGACGTGCAATGTATGTGCGCATACTACCTTAACCACAGCTGGCTGGTTTGCATACCATCGATAGCGCTTCACTTTTATGCTTTCCGGTGTATGTTAAATGCTGCTTACTGTTGTGTGTGGATACATGATGGTGAAAATCTGTCTGCAAAGTGTTTATGGAGATTAACCAATTCATATATCGTTGCAATTTAGAAAAGTTTTTTTTCCAAAAAAATTTTTATTACGTTGCAAGTGTTTTGTTTTAAACAATCAAAATATGATACAATTACGAAAGAATATACGAGCGAGTTGCGGGCGCATCTCAGCACTCGAAACTTCGCCAATAAAATTCTCTCTGTCTCTCCTTCTCCAATTAAATTATCCAGACTAGTTTTAATTCCGTTAAGAAACTTTAGCCCGTGTCTCTATTCGGTGGCTCCTCTCCGCTAAAAGAATGGCCTCGAAACTTTGCTTCTCTCTCTCTCTCCGCACTTACCCACTGCAGCAGTAGCAGTCGAGAGAGAAGGAGAGAAAAAGCCACTGCTAACAACTACCGAGAAAACACACAGACAGAGTCTCGGTCGGCCCGTCGTCGTCGTCGTTATGTTTAAACATCGCTTAGCGTGAAACTGCACGCAAGCGCTTTTTGCCGGGATAAGGGCTTAGCTGCAGCAGCAGCAGCAGAAGGCCTAGGCATTCGCGAATAGGACATCGTCGTAAAAAGGACCAGAGAGGTAGAAGGAGGAGGTGATGGCCTCGTGCTGAGGCCAGACTCTGTAGTGCAAACCGGTCTCAGGACATTTCCATGTGTGTACCTAAGGCTAGTGGAGACACACTGCCAGCTACTCGCCTCGTGTTCTCCTAACGCGAACTCGTTTTCTTTCTTCTTTCGCTCGTTGCTGCCCGCCGGCAGCAGCTCGGGCTTTACCTCTCGTTGTTGTTTCGCTCCTTTTGGATGCTTTTTCTCTATCTCTCTTTCCGAGTTATCGCGGCGACCTTTCTTTTGCTTTGCGCGACGTGAAGCTTTATGCAATCGTTTCAAATTTATGACGTGACTTTTTGTCCGACTACTCTCCGGACTGTTTGTGCATGTGCCCATTTAAATTTTGCATCACTGTTTATTAGGGACGTGAACGTTTTAAGCTCTTCAGAATATGTACGGTTCTAAGTAAAGTAGAAATTGTATGAAGAATTCAACATAACATAGAATTTAAAATCAATTTTTTTTGTCATTTCATTAATCCGAGCGAATTGATGAATGAATTGATAAAGCTCAATAATTAGCAACTCAACGATCCGAGCTACACAAAAACACGCAGCCATTAAAACCGTATCTGCAGACTCGACCACGAAGCAAGCTTGCAGGTAGTCTCACGAACTTAATCTCTCCGTCCTTATAGGCTTTCTGGGCCGACTATGCTGTTATCTTTCTCGCGCGGATTCCTTGGCACTCAACCGTCGCGTTTGTCCCATATCTCGGTCGCGTTTCAGCTTTTTTCTTCCTTCGCGCCTTGTTACCGTATCTGTGAACACGCGCCTTCCTCGTACTATTATGACTGGCGCGCACCTCGTTTGTCTTTTTGTCGCCTCCCGTATCGCTCAATTTCTCGTGTGTTTCTTTGCGCCTTGGCCTTCTTCAAATGAGATGCGACGATTTGAAGGTTGTTGAATGTGTAAGAGGAAGAACTCGAAACCTGAGAAGATTTTTTTTTACTTTCTGGACGAGTGAACGCTTTCAGCAGGTAGTATTAGTGGAGTTTCGACTAATCCGCTGGTCTCGTTTGGTTGTCATTCGAATGTCAAGATTAGTGTACATATTTTGGTGTCTTCGTTCTCGCTGCTTTGCGAGACTTAACGTCAAATAGACATTCGTAATAGGATCTTTCGAATTCACATTCTGCTTCCTTTAATAATTACTAAATTTGTAGAAATTAATCAGTATGAAAATAATTATTTTTGAAACATTTATAGAAAAGCTTTTACACTCAAAGTCACAGGTGCCTGATACTCACTCTCACGAAGATGTAAGTTGGAAGCGTCAAATTACTTGTTGATGATAAGGGCTGTGGGGATCGTAAACTTCTCGCTGATGATGTTGCAGCCGCAAAATTAACTGCCCAGAAAATGCAGCTACATGTTTCGGTTCTCCGTAATAAAACCAAATTTCGTCACTAAGTAAACGAGTTCAGTGTGAACTCGAGTTTGCTGCAGACTTTTGAATGAATTATATAGATGCATGCGTTGATAATAATAAAAGGGAGCTCATTACAGAACAATTAAAAAAATTAATTTATTTCAAAAAATATTTCATTTATTGCCAGCTTATATAAAATCTCGTGAAATTGAATAATTGAACATATTTTTTCCCTAGGTGCACAGTTAAATGCATTCAATTGATTTTTTTTAAACTGCATCAATAATGACTGCACTGAAAAACTATACTCTCTTTCCTTTTAAATTCGCTCAGTTTCGCCACGCTCGAAAAGCAGTAAGCGATTACTAAGAACAAGTACATTTCCGATTTATCAAGCAACCATTTCCCCACTTACTCGGCATTTCTTCCTCCTCGCTTACCTCAGCCTCATACCTCGACTCCTCAACCTCCATACCCCTCAAACGCTTCATCCCCTCCCTCATACATAAGCACATCTGGGTTCCGCCGCTCGACGGCATCTCAGACCCGAGACGAAAAACGAAATTGGCGATAAGACGTGCACGGACTGCACCGCTCCGGTGCCGCGATATTCTTCCCCTCCGCGCGCGCGTGTGTGTGTGTGTCTTCGAAGGCACGGGAAAACAAGAAAGCGTATTTGGCCGATCGGCGGCGGCTCGATAAAACGTGTTCGTCGCCCGCCGCACTGATGCCGCTGCCGGGAAAGTCAAGGGTGACTCTCTCCGGCGCGACTTTTCCCTGCTTTCTGTCTCTCCTCTCCTCTCGGTCGCCGACGGTCCTTTAAAGGGATTAGGCGCGGACGCACGCGAGAATCCTAATGCTCGATTTTAACCTTCTTTCGCCTCGATTCCCCTTTATTCCTCTTTCTGCTGTTTTTTTTCTTTTCGGGCTTTCTTTTTTCCGTCGCTTGTGCGCTTCCTATAGGAGACGAGAATCAGAGTCGAATCGATTCTACATCTGAGAGTTTGCTATACTGGTCTGTCCGATTTTCCCGTCTTTTGTAAGGGCGTTTTTTTTTATTTTCATTCTTTGGAAATGTTAATTCCTTTTTCCTGGTAAGCCTGTACAAAATGTTCAAAAACACACTGCGTGAGATGAAAATTCAGCTGGAATTATTCGCTGAAAGCTATTTGAAATTATATACTCTTTGGAACGACTCCATGCGTTAAATTTGAATGTTGCATAACTGCACGCAGTATTTTAATTAAATCGTTAATGAGTTCGATAATTTTGTACGCTTGATTAAACTGCGATGCAGATCTCTATTCGCGCAAAAATTATCGAAATGAATATAGCGCCGCATTTTCCTAGCGCTTTAAACAATGCATAATGGATCTGAATAATTAATTTTTTTTCTCTCCTTGCCGTTCTTGTTATTCGCACAATATGAAACTGAGTTATTGATGTATATAAACCGTGTGTACTGCCTGACGAATAATTTCATCTCGCGTGCATTGAAACACGCTACTGCCGATGCGAAGGGAGGGTTGTATAGTGAATAAACCTCCCGCCGGCGGGAATTTAAATTACGCATTGTACCCTCTTTCCCCGCGCACGCTTGATTAAACCTTTTCAGTATGAAATTTTGGGTTAAAAAATATAATACGCATTGAGAAATTTCAACGCTCGGATTGTCTCGGGTTTCACACTTTCGCGCGCGAAGGAAAAAAATTCATGAAGTATAACGCCTTTTGTGTGCTGTCTTGGCACCTGTGTAGGAAGTGTGAGGGCGTTATTTTGTTTTTTCAGTTGCGCGGAAAAAAATTCGCGTGTAACGTGTACACAACGAGATTTGCATATTCTTTATTCTGTTGTAAGTATAATTATTTATTGTGTACGAGAATTCTCACGCTGAGTTTGCATAATATTAAAATCTATTCTGCAAACATTTTATAAGAGAAGCACAACAAAAATATTTCTTTCAAACTTGATGATCTTTGTGTATTTTTTGATGTAGCTTTCTAGGTATAGCATAAATTTATAGTAACAGCAGTCGCAACGCCGATAACCTCAACAGCGTTCTTTACAGCTTCGCGAGAGAAAAAAAACCGTCTGGACCGCCAATTTGACAAAAAAATTTTCCCAAACTCCAAGCACGAGAGTTCAGAATTCAGGCGTGTCGCGAAGCCCCCATAAATAGGAAAAAAATATCGTTGAAAACAAAAGATAAAAGAATCGCCGTAACTCAAAACAAGAAAGACATAAATTCACCTTAGGAGTGCGGGATATTAGAAAGAGGAGAAAAAGACACACAGCGGTCGCCCCCCTCAAAACACATTCATATAAATATATCCCAGGATCGTATAATACCTCGGCGCGCGAGAGAGTTTCGCGTTTTGCGCGAAAGAAAATAAGGATCCCACATAGAGTTCGTCTCTCAAAGACAGAGAGATGCGCGCCTGGTGGTGTAAAGTTACCCTTTCTGAAGAGTAACGGTCCTCCCTCCCGTCGAGTCACCGATATTATCGTCCCCGCACGCGGGTATTCTCGACACGCGGAGCGAGATTCCACACGCCGCGGCAGCGGCGGGACTAGACTTACTGCACACTCGTCGCGAGCGAGAGACGGAGAATAAATGGAACGAAGAGAAAAAGGACGAAGAGAGAGAGAGACGCCGCCGGAGAAAACGGATACCGAGGATGGAGGGGGAGTGGCTTCGTGGTGGAGACACGAAGAAGGAAGAGGGAAAACGACGAGGAGATGCTCTGCCGAGGAAATGCAACAATGAGATAGGAGAAAAGAGAAAGGGTAAACAATGGGAAAGTGAGCAAGACGCTGTGGGAAAAAGAAAGAAAGGCACAGTCGTGCAGGGGTAGAAAAAAAGGGGAGCAAGTGATTGAGACAAGCCAAAGGTAAATAAACGGAGGAGGAGGGTATGGATAAATGAAGTATCGATGCATGATTGTGTTGCATATCGAATGAAATTAAGATCTAAAATAATTGATCGATATTGTTCCAGTAAAATAAAGTTAAATACCGTTTGACATGAAAAGAAGGTAAATTTGGAGATAGAAAGAGAAATCCTACTTTGTGTGATTAGAAGATGTACGTATGAGAACTTGTGAAATGTGCGAAGAAGAGCGTTGGAAGAAACTTCAAGATGATCATAAACATCATGTCTCTGTTAAATGACGTTTTCCCGGATTTCCTCTTCTCTATCTCGACACTTTCGCATTTATAGTATGCGTATTAGGTGTAAAATACAGCCTGTACAAGTTAACGGACTTGCGTCTATATTTTAAATAATTAAGTGTACTGAAAACTGAGATACGCGCAGTATACTTGAATAATTAAAAAAAAAATTAATTATTTACTGTCGACCGATATCGCTGTCATCTCGAAAGATTGGTTTATGCGGCGCTTGAAAAATACACTATTAGTGCGTGAAGAGATTTACCGATTAAAAACTAGCTGCTACGACAGTTTTCATGCAAATAAACGCAGTTAATTCAGTTACCAAGTTGTAAATTTTCTTCGTAGTTAACATTTTTTCTCCATCCACAGTAGAAAAATAGACAAGTGCGTAATTAGTGTTCGCCTTTCTATGCAATCATTTTCTCGTTAAGATATTAAATTCACGAAAATGCCTAAAAACTAGTCAGGATGTATTATGGTATTATCTCTTGCGCCTATCGACCAATAGACACTGCATCGCACGAAAAAAGAGACTCCAAAAAAAAGAGCCTGATAACCGCGACCACTGAAAGAGACAGAAAAGTTAGCCGCATATGTTTTTATGGTTATGGAAACTAGTGAAATGCGATGGCTAACGCCGTTTTTATCATCGCGCGCGAGTAAAAGAAAAAAGTATCAACCCTACCAAAGAGAGAGAATTCTCGCGAGAGCCAAAAAAGAGAGAGAGAGGGAGGGAGATAGCGCATAAAAGTGCTGCACACATCTTTGCTTTTTTTTCGTCGCGATACGCGTTCACATTTATAGACGCGTCGCGTGGCGTACGCGAATTCTGCAGCTACAAGCTCTCGAGAACGTAAATATATATACCTATATACATATATATGTATAAACGTCAAGAGAGCCTAGCGCGCACGTGGAAAACGACTACGTCTCTCTTTCTCCTTCACGAAATACAAGACCCTTTACTTCGACACGCGGAAGCTCGATATTGTCGTCGTCTGCGCCTCGCGTCTATATCTCTTTTTTTATGCCTCGTATTTTATACCTGCAGTGCTGCTGCCTCCCGCTTATATATAGCTACGTGTGCATCCGAGACAGCGTTTCGCGGGGATCGAGTTTATGAAGCTATGTGTATGCGTGGGTGGGACCGGCTGCAGCTTAGTGATCGGATTTTGTCGGAGAAAAATACTCGCCGTGATTTCGTCCCCATATATATAGTGCTGCGGAGTCATGGAGGGCGAGAATTTCGAAGCTCCTCACGTTCGTAATGGAAGCACCGCGCGCTATGATTCCAAACTCGAAATGTATTGTTTTCGAATTTCGCTACTGTGTGCTGGCTGTTGGACGTGCGCACTTTCTCTTCGTTACAGTTTCTTTGCTGTGCGATATACTCTTTTTTGGGCCACGTGTTGGTGTGCTACTGCTTCGCTTTTTCGTTGCTCTCGATTTTATGATGTATAGCGATATCGAACGACACACCCTATACTGCAATAAATGCGTGAATTTCGCCAGCTTTGGATATTTTGTTATTAGTATAAATTTATTGAATTTTCATTGCCCATAAAACAGTCAGTCTATTCCTCGCGAGCATGGATAAATTCGTATTAATAATTATGCCGAGCCGTTACGAGTCATAATAAATTCATTAATTTTACTACATAACAATATCCAGTTTTCAAAGAGCAAAGAAATTAAGGAAAATCCATCGAGAGAGAAATATTCAGCGAGCCCCGCATGACTCGCGCATTAAAATTCGACAAATCCGAGGTATACAGCCGCAGCCGAGGTTGAGCTAGACACGGCTAGTCTAAGCTCTCGGCATATCAGCCTCGTCGGCAGCAAACCGGGGAGAAAAATTTCATATTAACTCGATTCCGAATGAAAAGCTCGGCTATTGCCTTTTTACCTAAAGGGCCGCCGCGGGTAAGTACTTTGAGACAAGAGAAATTTATGAGAGCCGTCTCGGCGGATTCAATTTCCTGCGCGAGCACAGTCCTCTCTCTCTCTCTCTGTCTCTTTCTCGCGCGCGCGATGTCACGTACACCAAAAAGAGAGAGAGAGTGAGAGAGAGAGAGCTAGTCGTGCAGCCCGCATTGCAACGCTCACGGGCAACGCCGGTATCTCAATTTTACGGAGGGAAAACTTCGTTTAGTCAGGGGATAAAGGGGATGGCGCCCAAACTATCTATGCACTTTTCTCTCTCCAGCTCCCACCCTCTCGCCCTGAAATAACAATGAGTCTTTTCAAACTTAAATAGCCTCGCCGCTGTTGTCTTTTTGGCCAAAGAGTGTAGGAGAGAAAGGCTGTTTTGTTTTCTGCTGTCTTGCGCGAAATATGGCAAGACTTGGGGGGCAATTTGTTAGTCCATTAATCACCGTATCGCATCGCCAGCCAAAAGTTCCTTTATTAACAAAAATATAATGCTCTTTTGTTGCAGGTGAGTGACGGACACAATATACATCATTTTCAACGCGTCGACGCGGTAAGATTTAAGAATACATCATAATTATACAACCGTTCGATTTCTCCTCTGATCCACTAGAATTTAAAATAATTACCTATATATTCTTGCGAAACTGATTGCGAGTAGCAGAGCAACAAAATCCCGCTACTTAACCCTTCCAATATAAAGTCCGAAATGAAGACAAAGAGCCGCGCCCTCAGCCGGCGAGAAAAACTCGGCACTATTTAACGTTTAAACCCGAAAAGCTCGTGGGTGTCTCGTCGAGGGAAAAGGCGAGGCTGCAGTAGTGTGCTATATACAGAGTCGCCTAGGCAAAATTTATTTCTGCGCTTCGTTAAGCAGCCCGGGGCAATACTGCGCGTGGCCCTCCTCACCAAGAGGGACTGCTGACTCGTGTGTATGTATGTGTCTATAGGGCACCTCGGGGAGGTGCGCTCCGAGACGAATTTCGGTCGGACACCTCGTAAAAAGGGGCCATGAATATACTTTAAGGCGACGGAGGCTAGAGATGACGCGATGCACGCGCGAAAAAAGGAGCGGATATGTAGATGTGCAGAGGATAATAAAACGATGAATATATCGTGGGAATTGCAGGAGGAGGACTCGCGGCAGTATAAAGTTGATGAATTATTTTAGAGAGAGAGAGAGGTGTATCCGCAGCATGAAGTTTGACTCGGAAAATTTCAACGTTCGTTTTCGTATTCATCACCGAGAGATTCGGCTCATGGCTATAATTCGGGCTGTAAAAGAGAGAGATTATATTACACGCGTATTTGAGAGTTTAAATAATGGATTGGAAAAACGCAACTGTCTTGGTGCAGACGTCCCAGATAACGCTGGTGTCTCTTCGCTGTATTTTATAAAGAATTTACAAACTGTAGGAAGAAGTGCAAGAAGAACTCGGTCTCTCGTTTCATTAAAAAAAGTGCACCCTCCAATAAAATACAAACGTAAGCAAAGAGCCAGGCGGGTCTACTGTTGATTTTAGGGCATAGCAATGTCCTTAAAACACGAGCTTAAATAACGGATGTCGTCGCGCGGCGCGGTTTATTCGCAATCCTCAAAGTGCACTCGGTCACGGAAAGCCTCTATCTGTACTGTCGTCGTATAAGGCCTCTCTCTCTACAACAGCTCTCATTCTTTTTTCAACGAGTCGTCGACTCTGCTCGCTCGCGCGCGCCTATATCTATATCGATATAGGTAGTTGCACGGCCGACGACATCGCGAAGCCTAAGGACTATGGAAAACGCGACGCGAAAGTCGAAATTTATACCGAACGCTACTATCTCTCTCGACCGTTTTTATTTTGTTCTGTGACACGTGCATTTTTTCTTATGGATTATTTATCTAGTTTTGTATGCATTTCCGCGAACGCAAAATGATAGGAAAGCGAATTGATGGTTGGATTTTATGTACAGACAAAATAAATGTTCTGTCGACGAGAGTAAATAATGAAAAGGCGTATATGCTTTTTATTTCATCAAATATTCGGGACGTTTTTAGCGAGTAATGTAAAGCCCGAGCGTATTTATTTACCCGATGGAAATATGTTCACTTCGATTTTTACATGAAAAGGATCGAATTGGGTGTAATATTTTTGGCTTCCGTTCAGGTAACGTATATATATAATACGTGGAATTACTTTACGTGAGCATCATATATACCGTAAAATATCATATTGCGATGAAATAAAATTCAAAAATTATACGTATGCCCTCCGTGTTCGTCTCGCTTTCCCAGCATTTCTGTTTTTAATAAATGATTGAGTAAGCGATCCTGCTATATTATACCTCCATCACACATACTTTTTACCTTTTCAAGCTTCCCTATCGCAACGATTAATCTCGAAAACGTTCTAAATCCCCCAACAACAAAACAGCGTCAATCAAACCACACGCGAAAAACTCGGCTACTCGAATCCCAAACTAAGCAATTATTAAATTGCTTACCTTATTGCATGGTAGAAATAAACAACTCGAAATTAAGTTTAGGTCAGACTCTCGCAACAGTTTTTAATAATTTCTAGTCGTATCAAATTTTGATTTGGCGAGGGATTTGAAAAGGACAAGAATCCCGCGATAACAACGAAATATACGCCTTCAATCATATTTTTTAATTTTAACTTTTTGAGGTTATTAGGAGTTGATGCATTCGTAGAGATCGAGCGCGAAAACAAACAGCCAATTCGGTAATTGAGAATTCACGGCCAAAAAGTTGATCGCAAAATTCTAAATGAAATTCATATATAAATATATGAATAATTAATAAATTTATTTGTATTATGTCTATATCGAACAATGATTGCATTAAAGTACAATACAGTAGGTTTTAATTGCAATACTATCATTCAAAATTATTATTCCTGATCGAAATTCAACTTTACCAAGAGCACTAGTACTAACGATTTTCAGGAGCTAAATAACGTCCAATCAGTGACGCAATTACGCGAAGCATTAGCCGAGAGATAGCCCGCATCAGCAAAATCCTCAATCGCAAGTCCTTCCACGCAAGTCCTGATATAATCAGATGATCCGCGTTTAATATGGCTGCGCTCTCGTAACCAACAATGACGCGGCTATTCTATGAATTCGTAGAATTTCACGTTGCAATCGCAGCTTTATTGCTTTTCCATTTACCAATTCAACGGAATAGCGATGTTTGCCGTACAGTATGACACTTGACTCCGACTTTATAATTCGATGGATCTTGTTTTAGAAAGCAGTGTTATAGATATTAGATTTTTGGTAATGCCATCAACTTCGAGAGACTAGAGTGATGTTGCTGTAGAGATATACGTTTTATTGCAAATGACTGTACGCAAATGTGTTTGCACCGAATATACAGTGTAGAACGTTTCGTAGATTTGATGGGGTTTAGTGCATACAGCGAGGTTATATGAAAGGGAATACATAAAAGGATTCCTGAATACGTTTTAGAATTTGATTGGAAACGTAGAATACTAATTTAAGAGCTTAGAAATTCAGGTCGAAGAAATTCATACAATCAAGATTTTAATAAATATAGAATATAATGAACAGTTTTAAATTAATTTCACCACATATTCAAATTTGGAGAGATACTTTCCATAAGTCTCGAATACTCGTTATGTATATCACTGTTGACATTATTATACGAAACAACGATGGTAATTGATTAGCGCATATACTATACATAAGTCGCTAGACAAGTTGAAAAACCTTCGTCGTTCAATTCGTCGAATATGACCCAGTATTTACGAGAGGCGGCAATGGGCAAAAAAAGCACTCGATATGTAATACCGTAAACCTCTACTCGAGCACTGAAACACCTTTCATAAAAGCCATCCAGTACATATATAGGTACATATATACGTACTATATAGCAGACAGTCAGTCACGACAAACAGGATCACAAGCGACGCGAAGACTATTGCTTTTTCATGCATCGCGTCGTTCGTCTGTCCGTCGGTTCTCTCCTCGGCACCGCTCCATATTCGGCGAGCTGGCGATTTACGCGCGGACTGTCTTTCTCTTTCTCTCTCTCCAATGCGCGCGCACTAGCTCACTCATACTCTCGACGCACAGCGGCCAGTAGCTTTGTTTCTTAGTCTCCGCGTGTAGGTATATGTTGTACTATCTAAGCCGTTAAAATGCATTGTTCGAACTGAACAAGCTTATCTATCAGCGAGCACTTCCTCTCGCGCCTCGAGCATTCATTTAATTTCGCTTTGTTCCGAGAGCTTTATCGCTTTTCAGCTAGGAAGGCTTGGAAATGGAGCGTCGTCTATATAGCGGTTATTATACCAAGGCGTTGGACTGTGTCGCCTATGCTACTTTTTTTTCAAAAGGAAATTGAATTTTCAGTTGCGAAAGCTTGCGGCTCGTCGAAACGCTTACGATTTCAATTCTTCACGAGACTCATTCCATCGTAACCGCATTATATTTATCTCTCGTTACCAGCACGTGATGAAATTCGACGTGATGCATTAATCGGAAAACTACATCGGAAAGGTTCATCAATTAAGAGCGGAGAATGCTAATTTAACTAATTATTTTAAAGAACACTCTCCTTCTGCGAAAAGCTTCGCGCATCCATCCACACTGCCATAGTAGGAAGAATATACCCCTTTCCAGCCATCCTTCTCTCGCACTCTTCTCTTTCTCTCCATTTGACTCCCACGCGCATCCATCAACGTTGAACCCGTCTTCCCTCACTCTCCTCTTCTCATTTCTCCTTTCTCTCCATCCTCTCTACGGTTGACCGTCCCGCCGAGGCCTATATCTCGATAATGCGCCTCGCAGCTAGTGGCCGACGCGAGCGGCATATGTAAATGACGCGCCCGTAGGCGCTGCAGGTAGAGGTGTATATATACATATACACACACACAAAGCGAGCCACTGACCGTCGTCGTCGCGATATCTGCAGCGCTGACCGAGTAGCATAATAAATAATGCAGGCTGTTCTGAGCTGTGTTCATTCTTTAGTCGACTGGGTAAACAGAGACTTGGCAAGAAGTTTCCAGGTATACATTTTATTTCATATTTCTGCTTTTTGATGTTTTGATAAATATATCCAGACTTGTACACCCATGAAACTCGATATTAATAATATTTTTTCTCCTCGAGAGCTTGGAAAGTCTGCGAAGGATTCAAGAACTTAATTCGCATTTCACGAGGAAATAAAGGCATTGAAAAGGCTCAGCAACACGTGTAGCAGTAGAGCCGCGTATAAGTAAGCCGTCGCAGCAGCGTCCGCTGACGCTGCTGCTACGTGGCTCTATAAGTACGTGATATGGCTAGGAATATGGCAAGTCAATGTAGCAGCGTGTCGCGGGGTAACACGACAGCGAGTTCGCCGGGCGTATAAAACTCGGGGGTATATGCAGTCGTATATAGACGCCTGAAGCGAATCGTTAAAGGTATATCGCACATGCCATTTTAGGCAAAGAAGGTCGTTTTGTCTCTTCCAGTTACGAGATTTTCTCCGGGAATCAAGTACACTCATATAAGTTCTTTTTCTTCAAATTTGAAACTTATATACACAACTCCCAGTGTCCGTATAAACCAGCTCGACGAAAAATATATAGACTCTACTCCATCACAGTAGCGAACTAAAAGAGTCTAAAGAGGAAAATTCTCTGACAAACTACACTTAAACTAAGTACGAGAGCAGCTCGTTATATCTCGCAGAGCCGAGAGAGAGAGAGAGCGAGCGGGTTCCGCATAAATTACTGCCATAATCATTTTCCCGAGCACACAACAATATTAAATTTTTGCCCCATGGCATCAAGAGCTGCAGCATCAGAGCGGAGCGCATTAACTCGTCGGGGTCAGGTGAAGTCTCTCTCCCGTGTATATATTATATATATATACATACATATACTCTCTAGCGCCCAACCGAGGCTTCATCGGCGACGCGCGAGCGTTAAAAGCTTTCACGAAGTTACCAAAGCGATTCGCTCGCGTTTTCCTCGCTCACGCGCGCGAAGCGACACTTTGTTTGCGCGCGCGCGACGCACTTAATAAAAGTAATTTACGGCTCGGCGAGAAAATTAGCCCCGAAAGGTCGAGGCTCGCTTTTATGGGAGTTTGCGGTCCGTTGACGAAATTCAAATTTCTGACGCGGCGAGCGTCGTCACTGTGCCATAATGCGAGCTAGTAGTAGTAGCCTTTTGAAAGAGCTATATATATAGGTTCCTCATCAATTAACGAAAATTATATTTTAATTGCGAATGAAACAGCTGATACGTAAGGATTCTTCCTCCAAAGCAATGCTTGCTCGATGCTGTGTATACATACGAGCGATTCATTATACAGAGGCTGTATGCGTTTCATAATCGCAAGAAGATTGCGCAATAACTCAAAGTAATTGCCCGAAAACTTTGCCGAACACGAGCATATAGCCCTTCATCAAAAAAGCACACTGCAGCACAGCTACATAACAGCACGCGCTCCTGTTATTGAAATAAATTCGAAATCCAAAGTTGCTCGTTATTTACGCGTCTCTTTGCGCAAGGAGGCGCAAGCAGCAGCCGCCGCGGCGTCACTTTATGAAAGCCATAAAGTATTTTGACAGCCCGGCGTCGAAACGGTAGGTAGTCGGCTGCAGCAGGGGGGCGCCCGCTCACTCTCTGCACGTGCGCAGGACCCCTTTTTTCTTCTTTCTTTTTTCTCGCATCGAGCTTTGGTTTGTCTTGGACTGTGTGCGCTCGCCCGAGAGAGAGAAAGAGTTTCTTTAACGTCGACCACTGGTCACAGCATGAATATTGAAGAGTCGCCGTGTGTTTTATACTTTGAACCAGCAGCTGCACGTTCGGTAGTTTTTCAGCTGGAGCTTGTAAGCACCGGCTACTTTGCTGCTTGCGATTTGTTTGCCGCGGGCAAACAAGCGCAGCTTTTTTTCAGAGGATCAGGCTATATATATGTAACGAGCGGCTTTTTATACGGCGGCAGTTTGCGGAGAGCGATTTCGTGCTTCGCGGATGATGCATGATCGAGGTTCACCGGGACAGGATTTTTGTACGGCATCAAAGAGAATATTAAATCGATATTTCAGTAGTGTAGTGTAACACGTATACCCAGTGGGAAAAGAGAGATTTACGAAGGCTGTAAATGAGCGCTCGCTGTGTTTCATTGATTCGGCTGCAGATATATATTATATGTATATAAATTAGAAACGCATTTAAATATAACGCGCTCACATGCACGCAGAGAGAGAGAAAGCGCGAAGCAATAAACATAACTACCCTCGAATTTACATTCGACGGGTATAAACGATATACCACACGAGGTACAAGCCGCCATATCGCAGTTTTACAACCGGCTCTAGTATTACAAACCGTTGGCGCGATCGTCTCTCTTTCTCTGCACCAGGTATTACATACCCACACACACGCCGAAATCCAGCGAAATATCGGAATCCCATCTCGCGCGTGTCAGGTGCACACGCGCTGCAAAATGGGTATATATATAGAGAGAAAGAGCCTCTCACTCCTCGAATTCGCCGGATGAAAAAAACTCGCCTTCGCAACGCGCCGTATCAAATATCGCCTCAGCTGCGAGGGCAAAAAGGAGTAGTCCCTCTGCATATAACAGTCGAAAAAGACCAAGAGATAGGCGCTTGATAAAAACTCCTTCTCTACACTGGCTCTGCTGCAAACCTTTTCTCCGCGCGGCCGTAAAATGCGAAAGGTAACACCGTGTAAAAGAGAAGAACACGAGGCTCTATACTCGCTATATATATATATATATGTATATAACGTATATACAATAATACACAAGTGACGCGAGAGGAATATCGTCGTCGGGGCGATGCTTTCAATCGGCGACTCTCTGTCCGGCTTATTTTCTCCTTCCACACACGTGCAGTGTGCTGCTACACTTGGATTTTCTCGCGCGACTATAATAATGCACGAAAAATGGATTTTAATATTTCCGTCCGCGCGCCGACCAATCGATATAAATGCAAATCTCGCCGGCTTTTTCTGCTGAGACTGCTCCTGCTCTGGCGCGACGGGAATCTTCTCGTATATTATGCCTGTTTGTGTGCGTCTGCAGGTAGCTTTGGCCTTTCTATATGCGTCTCGGGTGTTTGGATTTGCTGAGAGGAGAAAGAGAACTGCTGGAAGTCGAGGAAAACATTTTGATGGTTATAATCTTTGAGGGATAAAGGTTGTCTTGTTTACTGTTGTGTTTGGAACACGTAGTTTTTGTTAAAGGGCTTGTGATTGAAATGATCGAAAAATAATGTATTTAACGATGCAGGATTTTCCACGGACAATACACTAAGGGTAGACAATAAAGGCGGCAATACACTAAGGGTAGACAATAAAATTCTGACCCGCAATGATAACAAGTGATAAAAGTACAATGGGCGAGAGGTACTTTTCTTATCTCGAGCGAAAAAAGGAGGTTGTTTTCAGCGAAGCTCAGCCCCTTTTTTTCGCATACTTCAGAGACAGTCTGATCACTCATCCCACTTGGTATCATTACATATTCTATCGAATGATTGCATCGCACACCACTGGTGTACAATCGCCAAATCTGCATAGCTCACCCCAGTAGTTTGCTCCCGCACGTGTTTCATCAGCAGCGTCAAAGCAATTGTCACCCTCATCAGACAAATAAAGGTCCGACCGCCAGACGCTGCGAATTCCTCGGAGAGCCTCGATGACCGTAAAGAACGCGAGCCAGCCGTACAAGGGAGATCAGCTCTGGAAAAAGGGTACGAAGTAGAGTATAGTCATACGGAACAACACTGCACAGAGAAGAGTGTAATGGGATGCAATTTAACGGGTCAGGAAAATGTCTCCGGCAGTCGGGCTGCTGCTTGCTTTTCTCCCCCGCGCGCATAAAGAGAGTATAAGGGAGATTCAGTAGTGTTCCCGCGCGAATTCGAGTCTATCGCAGCCGCCGACGAAATTCCATTTCGTTTCGTGTTATCGTCCCCCCTCCATCAGCCATTTTTTCCTCTCGCTCCCGAGATGCTTTTAAGAAAGGACTAGAAAATTACCGAGTAATTGGAGTCGCCTTTCAGGAGAGAAAACTTTGGCTTCTGTGTGCGCGCGCGAAGCCGCACGCGCCTACTGCTGTGTATTTTTTTTCCCTCTCGCGAGAGAGAGAAACGTACCCCCTGCGGCTCGAAGCTGGTTTGCCCTTCGCAGGCGCATTGTGCGGATCGTTCGGGGGAGTGATTCTGAGCTGCTCCTGGCTGGGTTAGCTGTTGGCTTGTCCGGTTGTTGTTTTGATCGTTTTGTTATGAACTTCCGTCGGAGGTAAATGCAGGAGATGCTGCGAGCCGAGGTAGATGTACTGCGGCTCGCAGATAAAATTAATTAAAAGCATTCAGAAGCTATTGCGTTTGAAAAAATAATTTGCGTTATTTTATTCATATAATGAGCAAGAAATGTAACCTTTCAAAGTAATCGGATGAAATCGCCCTGTTCGCATAAATAATTGAAATGACCGAAAATTATACTTAAAATCAGTGTTGTGTTCATTTCGTCGCCCAAACCTCCGGAGAACTTTAATAGATGGACATAACGACACCATTTCCCTCAAACGTCTGATTGGTCGACCCACATTTCAAAAATATTATAATAGCGAATAGTGTCCATCCTATACGCTAGGTAAATATCTTTGGCGCGCAGCGCTCTTGGTTTATTTGGGAATTAGGAAGGTTATTTATACAATGTAATGATTCTAATGATGAAAGCTGAATCTTAAATTGTTAATAAAAGCATATTTAGAGAACTACAAAGTATTTTCCCACACCTGTGTGCTATTCGTTACTTTGACATATGATGTATATCTATATATACTATATATATAAATATACTAGACTAACGTAAATCTTTTTAATAATTTTGGACCTTTTATAAAGCTGTTAGCCCTTGAAACTAGTTGTATTGACAATCTGAAGTCCAGCTTTTTTTTATTACAGCCATTATATACTACAGATAACCTTCCCAATTTGTTAAAAACCCAATTGAATTTACGTTTGTTAGCATATAAAACGCCTGGCGTACTACCTCATCTTTTATAAAAGTCATCGCCAGGCGGCGCTTTCCGCGGTACTTACCTAGCGTATTATAAAAGAACAGCAAACTCAATTTTTATCTGCAACTCTTCACGTTTATAATATTCCATATCCCGCCTAGACGACTTTTCATACAAATGTCAACATGATTTTCAGCTACAGTGCTATTTTAAAATTAATTTATTTCAAAGGCACGAGAGTCAAGTCATTCAAATCGCGTCTGACTTCGCACAAAGAAAATAATGCGAAAACTGATTATGAATGGCGAAAACATAATTAAATTCGAGGATTGCCAGAAATGCAAATGCTTTCACCCTTCGCGCGCGGCTTGCTCTATTATATTAGAGAGTCGCTGCGCAAGAGCGAATGAAGAAGTGGCGTCATCATTTACTGGAGCGCAAGCGTAGGCAGTTCGAAAAGCGTTTTCCGAGTATTCCAGAAAGCAAGTGTCGACGATTTATGCTCAAGTTTGCTTGAGTTTCTGCCTAGCTGAATTTCGTCTTTCCAACGGCTCGGGACATTAATCATTGATGGATCAGACTATCCTGCTCGTGAATTTTCTTTCCCGAGTTTCTCTCTCACTTTAGAGCTTATTTGAACACATTTTTGTCAGATAATTATATTTAATGTAGCTTATTTACTCTAGTTTGAATCCCGATCATAATCTCCCTTCCATTTATAATAACTTTATTGCGCGATCGCATATCAATAAAAACTCATGCAAATGTATAATGATCGAAAGCAATTGGCCTTAGTCAGAAGAATCACGTGACTGATATATGGCAGTGAAATTTCGCTTCGAAAAGTTTGATGAATGCAAACATGCGTATGTGTATACGTTTCGTGCGTTCGAGAGGATATGGCTTAACGCACTGGGCGGCCGGGGTTCCCTTTTAATAAAAGTTTTCATAGAATTCGGCGCGTTGCCTAATGACACGGAAAAAACGTTCGCTCACCATTATTCCCATAGAATTCGGAAAATATTTGCCGCAGGAAATAATGCTCATTGTGAACGCATGGATAATATACGGGATAAATGCGGCTTTTTCAACGGCGCTTTCAGTATAGAAGGCATCGAGTAACCAAGCCGATATAAAAACTGAAATTCGTTTGTACGAAACGCAAGCCTTTGTTTACACTAATAAGAATATCTTATTTTTCACATCATTTTGTTTACAGATAATAGAAGCATTTATACACACACGAAACCTTTTGTTTGACCATTAGGTATATTTTTCGTGTACGCTTTTGAGCTTTCCATTATTCGCATAAAGAACTTTTCGTAAATAATGAATGTTGCTGCATATTGCAGGAAAAAAATTAACACCGAGCAATTTTTTTAGTTTGATTTTCTGTTGCTTGACAAATACAAAACAACGTTATCAAATAGCAGAAAAGTTATATAAATAAAAAAAATTATTTTAATGATCAACAAAAATTTATTGTAAAATTCAATACTTGCAATGTCGCTATCATCATTTGTACTGGAGAAAGTCGTACATGATTGATAGGACAATGAAAGTTGGAGAATACCAAGCGATAAATCGTGCGTGGCAATTATATTTCTCGAACTTTGACAAAACAGCGCCGGGCAAGCACCCGCGCGCGTTATAATTTATGTTCTGGTTGTTCCTTGATACCCAACTATACTTCTCATAACGAGCGCGGGCAGCCAACGATTAACGCGAGACTGCCGGTTACCGGATTTTTATGTTTTTCACGATCTCTTTGTGCTTTTTTTCACTTAAAGGTCTGTTTAGTGCCCTATAACTGCTAAGTGTATCGTAATTCTATTTTATACCGCAACTTATTTTTGGAAAATCGTACTTTTATCTCTGACTTCTATCGTAATAAATCTTTTCACATATCGTTATAAAGTTTGATGACCGACGTAAAACTATTTTCGATGGGCAAATTTTTCTTGGCAAAATTTTGGAAAAAGCACTATTTTTAATAATATAATCTTAATACCCTGGTAGAAACGTAAGAAATTAATTCAGCATCGGTTGGCCAACACTTCTTTAAAACACTGCTTATTTCGTCACATTACAAGCGGTTCGGTTAGTCCGACCAACCGTTGGTTAAAGCAAATTGTGAATTTATATATGGAATTAAGATTCTAATGATTTATTATCTATATAACTCAATTATAACAATTAATATAATTAATATACATTTATTAGCATGAATTATTACGT
>UCOJ01000950.1:0-52544 GCA_900474305.1 Cecidostiba fungosa | reverse complement strand
GAGGAACAAAATAAAACTTCTTGAAATTCAGGGCCGCACCCCTAACTATGCGTAAAAGCGAATTAATTGATCGAAAGGGATGAAAAATAAATAGCAATACTTTAAAATCATAGAGATTCTAATATCGATCGCTTCAAACCATTTCGAGGCGTCAATAAATGGATGTGTGCATGAAATGTACCAAAAGTAGTTGCATTCCACTAGTATAACCCTCCCCTTAGCCAGAGGGAGGTCAGGAAGCCACAATCAAATCCGAGTTCAAACTATAACATGGAACATTGATTCTCACAAATGCCCTAGCTTTCAACCGATCTCGGGTGACTGCAATTTCGAAATGTGCGCGCACTCAATCGAGCAGCTAACGAAGACACAAAATGCCTCGTTGCTGTCCTCGCTCATGGCAGAATTAATAAGTTGTACTAATAAATAAATATTACAAAATGATATATGTCAGCATTTATTTCGACAATAATAATAAATTATTTAGATATTTTTCTTATTGAAAGAACAGTAGTTTTTCGCTCTATTTTCTTTCTTTTGCAGTAAAATAATAAAGGTCAAATTTTTTTTAAAGTCAAGAAAGCCTTTCATTTTGATTACATTATATACGAGTCATTTATTTCTATGATTACTCTGAATAGTTTCTGTTATTGAATGATCGTCGAATCCAATCACAACCGTGATATAGCAATAATTTACTAATAAATTAATTCAATTTAATAACATTCGTCATAAATTTTCCAACGAAAGCGAAAGATACTTCAACTCATAGACGCTTTCGATTTAGCCTGGAAACCATTAAAAAGTTATCTTGAACCGATGGTGTGTAAGACTTAAGAAAAAAAGTCGAAAAACTTAGCTTTAAACGCCTACGCGACATCGCGGGGCTCGGCGTATCTTTAACTTTCCGAGGGTCGTCGTGATCTGCCGCGAGGGAAGAAGCTAGCATCGGAAGAAGCGAAGGCGAGTCGCTGGTCGGAAAAAAGGAAAATAAAGTTTTAAGTGAATTTTCTCTACCGCGAGAATCGCCAACGTACAAAATTCATAGTGTCAACTTTGCCTCTGTCAGTGGCGCGCTGTCCCTACTCAATTTTTATCCTTGCGCAGCAGCCGTTAAACTTGGCCACTTCCAAGCATGTTTACAGCGGCCAACTCGCGCGTCTGATCTAATATGCGACGTATCGCATCACATACGCACGTGATGTGTAAAGCATACATAAGAGTGGCCGCTACGAGCGAAGAGCGCGCACCGGTGCGCGTTAAGAGTGAAATTCTCGCGAATAAACTTTGTATCGTGTCAGTTTCGCCGGGGGCGTCGAGTTCCGATACCGACGAGCCGAGCTTGAAACTTCCGAAGGCGCTAGTGCGCGCGCGGATAAGAAGTAGTTCGAATCGAGTTTGGTGCGCCGCTAAAATGTATCTTGCGTACAAGAGGCATCGATGGAACAGCGTCGAGTACAGAGAGAGAGAGAGAGAGAGAGAGAGAGAGAGAGAGAGAGAGAGAGAGCTTCTTGCACATGTTTCTCCATTAGCATGCTCGTTTCGCCTGTCTCCTTCGTCACTTGACCCGATTGGCTCTGTCGTGGCGTGGCGTCGGCTCTTGCTCGCTCGCCGCAGCGACGCGACGACGGCGCAATTACGCGGCACCCCGGAAATTGAGGAGCGGCAGGCGAGGCGAGCGAGTGAGGCAACCGTGTACGAGAGCCGCACACACCGCTACTACGGCTGCCTCTTACAAGGAGATTCGATTTTTTCCGCCTATTAGGGAATCCGGAAAGTGGAAGCGCGGATAGTTTTATTTGATTTTTATTACGCCGCAACGGGCTACTCATGATGGCTTTTCCATTTTCCAAGTATTTTCAAAATCTCGGCGCGTGTTCGGTTTGATTTAATTAGCATGTGATTTTCAGCGTTTGATCGAAACATAGTTCCGAGTGTGCTTATATTCGGTTAATTAATATTCGATTCGATTCCAGCCTGTTGAACTGTTTGCGTGCGTGTTCGTTAAAATATAAGTGCACTTGCGTATTTTCCTTTGCTCATAATTATATATGCGATGATGAACTCATTGCGATAAATCAATTGACATGCAATATTTATTCTTAAATGTATTAGGTATATCATAAAAACAGCACAAACAGTTTCATACGCGAAAAATATTCGACTTCCTACGTTTGCGCTTAGTCGAATATAAGAACACAAAGGGGCACACGCTTTGTAAGACATTTCGATTGAATAAAACACGCGGAAATAATGCCGCGACTAAAGCTCGGTCGTGTGTCTCTCGTCCCTTTCCAAAGAAAAATGCGGCAATTGTGAACTCGTATGCAGGCTGCTGTGCTCAGCTTATAAAACTATCAGTAAACTCTACAATTCATATTCTCTCGGCGCAACTAGGTATATAAACTCGCAAACATAGAAAGAGCTTTCCGAAATTTATCGTCGCAGCATACATTTTTGCGAGCAAAAATATAAGAGTCTCACCTATGGCGCGAAAAAGCGGATAAGCCTTTCGTGCTTGCCGTGCCTCCGCGAATATTTCGTTAGGTTTCAGTGCAAAATGTTATGTAGGTTAAAGGGCATGCGCAACGACGACTCTCACACTCACTTGGTGCTGCGCGGAGTATTTGCGGTGAGCCCGAGACTCTCACCGTCCATGACTGCTGCGTTTACTCGGAACAATGGGGGATAAAAAAAGTGAAAGAGTGAGATTTGTCGGAAAACTGCAATCAGGTGCTGTTTACTATTACTGCGCGGTGTATCTAATGAGCTGGTTTAAGGACACGCAAACAGGCGAAGAATTAGTTTGCTCGATGTATCATTAATTATCGTCGCAAGTATAAAAACTGTAGCTATTAGGTATATTTACAGAAAGCATAAAGTGAACTGAAAGGGATGTAAAAGACAAACAGCTACTTTGGTTGCATGCAGATTCGTGTTATTTAGAGCTAATACACGCTGCGAGCGAACAGAAACGAGTTTGAGTGACGAGCGAGTAATCGAATGAAAATCGCGTCACAATTAAACAGCGCCGTTCGAGCGGTGCAATGAGTTTGAGGATTAATCGACGGGATGGTAAACGACGAATTAGTAATTATCGGCTTCAGAATTATACACTCGCCGGTATATAATCAACGCTGCAACTGAATCACGAACTTTCGACGTATGGATCGGCAGGCATCGACCCACTTCACGTTCAATTAGCACAAAGAAATCCAAC
This sequence comes from Cecidostiba fungosa, assembly GCA_900474305.1. Classification (NCBI taxonomy): domain Eukaryota; kingdom Metazoa; phylum Arthropoda; class Insecta; order Hymenoptera; family Pteromalidae; genus Cecidostiba; species Cecidostiba fungosa. Next base: position 49,324 of record UCOJ01000950.1, on the reverse strand, counting down.
CAATCCGTCCCTTCGATTTGCACAAATTCGCGAACGATTTGTATAAGTTCAGAAGTCTTCGGGACGACAAAGAGCTTGCGCCCGGCGACGAGTGGAGCGCGCGCGGGAACAAAAAAGTCATCGAAAAGTTATACTAACAGATGAAAAGAGCTAGAGCGTCTTATACGTATAAAACAGTAGAATTTGAGAAGGTAGAAGAGAGAGAGAGAGAGAGAGAGAGAGAGAGAGGGGAGGGGCGAACAACTGGGACGTGGCTCAGGCGAAAGAGGGGCGGATGAGTAACGCCGAATGAGAAAAAGATAGGGAGCTGAGAGATAGCCCAGTACGCGCGAAGCTCGCAGCTAGTCCCCGAGTACAAAGGAAATGAGATCCTTGGGCGAATCGAAGGCACTTTTGCAGCACCAGCAGCCAGAGCGCAAACGTAAGAGAGAGAGACAGAAAGAAATAGAGAAAGACGGAGTCCTGATGCGATGCACCTTACGACTTATACGACACCGCGCGCATCACAATGGCTCGAAAAGTCGGCGAGGGAGCTAGAGAGAGAGAGCTAGGAGGATTCAGGCCAGGATATAGCGAGAGAAAGCAGATCCTATCGCCTGCGCCCTCTGCTCCCCTCTTTTGAGCTCTCTCTCTTTCTCTCTCGCTTTTTTGCTCCCTCTCGGACTAGTATACTGCTTCTCATTGTAGCGCGACAGAGCGATTCCTCCCTGTTTTCTTTCCCCTGCGCGCGTTTACGTCTTTGTGCTTGGGCAAACGCCGAGTGAGGAACCAAAGAGAGGAATCGTCAAGCGACGATTTATACCGTGTATATACGGTTACGCCATTGCTTTTTTGCTCGCAGATTGCTCTGTGAAAGCGGAGAGGTATGAATTTTTCGAGCGTCAGAGATTTAGAATAGATCAGAGACTGGCTTATAGAAGAAAGAAGTTGATGCTCGAGATGAACTCGTAAGTATTTTTCGATATCGTCTGAGATTCTATACCAGCTCGATTCGACGGCTATTCCCATTTTCACTAAACGAATCAGATTTCCAACAAAGAATTATCAGCAAAACTAAATGTCATGCTTTATCTCGAGAAATAATTTGTCTCGATGCCAAAATATCAAGTAGTAGGTACGAACTTCAATCAAGTGCAAAAGAATTTAAAACGAACTTATTACGTGCACATGTATAGGGAGAGGAGCACGTGCACAGCACACAGAGCTTCGCGGAAAAAGCCTTCGACGCTAATAAACCTTGGCCCCCAAGCGCATTTATTACAATAGAGACGCGCGCACGCGCGCAATAAAATTAATTGCTCTTCCCGTATTAAAGTATTATATCTCGTTAAATTGGTCATGTGGGAGTATGAAAAGCCTGTAGCGTCTCGGCATCCCCGCGTTTTTCAAATTGACGAAGAACCGCACGTGCTCCTACGCGCCGGGGGACAATAATCGAATGCGCGGGCGTTGAAAAAAGCCAGCCTGCTTAGCAACGAACTCACGTGAATATATACATAGGCTGAACATGTTAGCGCGCATTAGGCGTATACGAGAACAAATGTCGCGCTGCAACGCTACTGCTTTATGTCACCTGCGCGTCGGATATTTACAGCGACACGAGAGCTTTTCGGGCTGCGTAACAAGGCGCGTGGCAAAAAATACAGGAGACACGACACGAGAAAAGTCTCGCTTTTATCGTAAAACGCAACGAAACGAGCTTAAAATTCGGCGCGCGCTTTTATGGTTATCAGCGGGAAAAGCTGGCGTTGTGAGTGCTTTATATTACAGGCAAAATGTTGGTTATGTATATGTCGCTGTGGTTTCGAAAAATTAATATTTTACTTCTGGCTGTGGGTTTGTTTTATTATTACGAGAAATTTTGCGATGCATTATACACATTCGAAGTGTAATTAAAATATTAAATTAAGTTGAAAGAAAAAACGTGTTTTCGAAAACATGTGGATAAATTAGCGGTGCTAAACTTAATAATCTCTCTTAAAAAAGTAATGGCCGGAAGTTGTGATGTGATTGGTCCGCTGATTCATGATTTTGGATTAAGAATCGAAATGGAATAAATCAATGTTATGCGTACTGTTCCACATGATACTAAGACAAAAAGTGTCGGCTTAAGATGTAATGTGGAAAAATGTATATGAAGTCAAGCGATGAAAAAAAAAATCAATCAAACGTTTTTCACAAACCTGCTTTTCAAGCGCTACAAATAATCGTTAGTTATTAACTGCAATTTGAATTCTGATGGCTAAAAAAAACTGATCTCGTTCGTGCACCGGAAAAAATATTTCGCACAGCCACAAAGCATTCAGCGGTATACGCATATAAAAACGCGGGCTCTCATCAAAAGACTCTTCGACCAGACCATCATCATAAACTCTGCGCGCGGACCATCGACACGCCATCGGCAGCCCATTAAGCTGCGCCCGTATTATGACCGACGATAATCCTGCCCCGCGCGGAGAGGAAGGTACACGAACGCGGCCCGATATTAAACAAGCCGCGCGAACGCGCGCATTAATCTACCGGAGATTATGTGCGTAGCCAGCGCGCTTGCGCAGGTGCTTGATAAACTGAAATGACATCGGAGCCGACTGCAACATATTTCCTGTCTCGAAGCTCGCGCTCTCGCCTCCGGAGATAATTAATAATAATTAATACGTGGTAGTGCGGGAGAGTGAGAGAGAGTGAGCGACCGAGTGAGTTCGCGAGCGAATCGAGCTTCAACGCGTCACGAGAGACTATAGCCAGCGCACGATGGCAGTGTACACGAGCACGTGAATTCTACTGTACCTCGATGGGGAATAGTGTGTCGCGTCTGATGCGTGTAACGCGAGAGGTCATCTAGAATGCTCACCTAGAATTCCGATAATGGGCGCGGGCAATTCGTTTATCATGCTGCTGGTATAGAAGTTTATATTGTTTTAATTAATTAATCAATATTATGTGTTTGCACGCTGGCAAGAAATCGATAGCCTGTTTCGACTACGTAACGAAATGTGATTGGATTGAGGCAATGATCATTAAGTGTAACGAGGAATCGTGGCCTCGTCAACGTAGTTTTATTACAAACTCCCGCCTTTGCGGCTGAAAACGGCATACGCAGGACATTTCGTTTTGAAAATCGATTTTTTAGCTACAATATAGGCCTGCTGACCTACAAACGTTTATAATTAATGTAAATAATTCAGGTTCACGTGAAACTGACACTTTTCAATCAATATTCCTATTTGTACCCACACAATAGCATAGCACTGACACAAGTAGTACGATACGCGTTTGGTCAGACGCATGGAATGTTGTCGTCATTGTCATCATATAACGCAATAAAAACCAAGAAAACATCTTCGAATCACATTCATCTGCTGAAGAGAGTAAAATCTGCTTCTGGAAAATAATAATATTTTATTAGTTTCCGCGCGGGAAAAGTTTTTCAGATCTGCGCGCTCGCCTCCATCTGCACTATACAGCCTCGAAAGTTCTCATTATCTCGCGAAAACGTGAAAAAGCGGCTCCTTCTTCTTTATAGCTAGCTAGTGAGGCGCGTAATAAAGGAGAGGGATGAGAAGAACGCGGCCGCAGAGTAAATCAGAAAGTCTCGAAGGGAATTACTTTTTCTCTCGGGCAACTTTAAATATAGCGGGAGTAGCACAGCTGCTGCTGCTACTGCGAATCAAAGTCCGGACTTGCGCGTGTCTTTCGATAGAAGTAAACATCGGCGAATCCACAGGCAAAATGTTGCGACGAGGATACGACGCTTGTGGAACCGCGTGTGCCTGAGGGGATCGTGCCATCGGAATTTTTCAGACCGAGACGGATTCTTCTCTCGGTAGCTATACATATATATACGTGCTGCTTCCCCAGACCACCGACATCAAGAATCCAATTGCGACGCGCTCGAGTCCGGCTGTCACTGTCGCCTCTGGCGCGTGGAATTCTATGTCTTTTTACGCGGACACGTGAATCAGGTATACGACTTTTGTGACTGCCGCCGTGGAGTGCGTGATCCTCATGGGCGAGAATATTCTCGATCGATTTTTATAGCAACCCTTATCTTTTTAATACTTCAAATCAATTATTTTAATGCAGCCCGCAGCATTATAAATATTTTCTGCGAAAGAAGCTCTTTGTGTACAAAGCGAAATTATGGTTTCCTTAACCCCTGCAGCTTTATGCGTATTTTATTTTATGACCCTATAAAGTAAGAACGACTATACGTTTCAGTATACCTTGCCTGCTTCATCTAGATATACCTATATATGTTTTCATTCAATCTATAGTCCTTTTTCCCTTTATCCTCGTCCACAAAAATTATTTGAGCCAACTATAAATGGCACCACTCGTTTTAGCAGCGTCATAAAAAAATTCCGCGAATTAAATGCTTCATTCGAGTTATTTATATGGGAATCCTCTTAAACATTTTATGTTCACTGGTAAAAAAAATGGATTGAGCCACGCCAACTCCACATTTATAGTCCATCTCTCGTCCCGCTGTCCCCAATGCTAATGGCGTGTGATTTCACAATAATAAACGTCAGTATAATGCTAAAAGCAAAAAGAGGCAGTCGCTTACGTCTGGTGTACAAAGCCTTAGGGGGAAGTCGAAGCTATAGCTTCGCAAATCCGCCACGGGGTATTCAGTATTTCAAATGCCAAAAAAAAAAAACTAAAAGTCCGATTGGTATTTTCTTTCGGTAGAATGATTCACTAAACCCAACACTATCGCGCTCTGGTCTTGGTTTTTCATTGCAAGCTTTATTAAAAAAGTTGTAGGGAATAGAAAAACAGTGTTTTAAGCTCCGACATCCCCTTAAAAGCGTAGCAAAAACAAATTCACTATATCCGGCGCTCTCAAGAAGATTTTTTCCAACCGAGTGAGCAGCTGTTGCAACGATAAGCTGCCGCAGACACATTCGCGGAATCAATTTGTGCTATGTGCACTCTCTTTTGAGATGAAAGCACTATCCGTATATATACGTTTTCAGTCACGGCGTAATTTGTTTCTCGTTTCAAAAGCCTCTTCTCACCTCAATTATTCGTTACCGTCGAACTCTCGCTTCGCTATTCACACGCGTCTCGTATACCTATACCAACGGCTGCATCTAAAAGCTTCGTGAGAAAACATCACGCGTATGATACGATTTTGTTTAATAGAAAGCTCTCGAAATCCTGCCTTTCGCGAGGTAAATTCAGTTTCATCGCTCGCTTCTGCTCTGGGATTGGCTTATGACGCATCAACACGTGCGTATATTGTACACACCGGAATACAATGTCAGATATGACATGGATTACAAACTCATCGTTGAAGCGAGCGTGGTGAAATACACGTCGCTTCAAAGTAAGACCTTTGGATTATATTTCTGAGCACTAGACAAATCATTTCGCCTACAAACAATGGTTAACTGCATCAGAGACAGCAAAACTGCTCTTGGCAATTTCTAGAATGTCGTGAAACGTTTCTACGATACTTTAGAAATGACTCGTTTTCGTGTCTTCGTTTGCAAACCTATATAAATCAAGATCAAGAAAACCGAGCAGAAGCTTTAGCAAATCGAGATCAATTCGAAAGCGAAACTAGCAGCTTGCAGACGTTATTATGTCTCGACAAAGGGGGAGTTGGGTAATAATAAAAATGAGAGCAAGCAACAGACAGAGAGAAAAAGCTAAGAATAGAGAAACAGCAAAGCGTGGGGGGAGGAACAGCAGAGCGTCGGCGAAGATCATCCCTCGTAAATCTTATGCTCCTTTATGCAGGAAATAAAGGCGCGCGCGAGCTGCGTGTCAAGAAGGCAGCGCTAACAATTTCCCCGGCAGGCTCTGTAACAGGCGGCAACGGCTCTCTCTCTCTCTCTCTCTCATTGTCACGCCGCCGAGAGAGCGTTATTCCGTCCTATTATCCGTGTTCACAGAGCTTTGTATACAACTGGAATAACCTGGAAGCAGCCGTTTATCCTTTTCTCATATCTGCCGTTGTCTCGCTCTACGCTTTTTGCCGTCGCGACGTGTTATACGACACGACTGTCTCTTATATTTGTGGCGGGCAAGGACGAGACCGCTAAAATTTCCGCGACGGATTCGCAAAACAAAAACCGCACCCGCCATCATCAGCGAAGGACGTGTAATAATGAAAAATGCGCTGCTTTCATAAAACGCAGCAGCTACGCTACACGACTATCTGTGATGAAAAGAAAAGCGACAAAAAAGTTTGCGAACGCCGCACGGTCGCTCGCGTAATAATCGTCATTGAAAGCTATTTAATGATCGTATGCATAGCAACTCAAGTTAGCGCGTCCCTTTCAATTCTGGTATACGTGCGAGCGCACCACAGCTTCTAATTCATCCGCTTCGTTCGCTCTCCCACGTGAATCGGCGCCGGAGCAATCCCGATGGTGCAGAAGCGACGTCGCGGCGCTCGGCAAATTTACTCGGATCCGCTACTTGCTAAAACTGGATAACTCGCTCCGCTACTACGCCGTATAGCGCCGGGATTTCATACATGCGCCGCTTTGTCCTCGTCGGACTGAACCGGAACTAGAAGTCTGCGTATTATATATATTAGGTGTATTACTTTTCAACACCGCCCTAATTGAAATTTCGAAACGACGTATGGCTAATCATCCTCGAAGGTGGGGCGCAGATTGCTGCAAAGTTTTCAGCAAGACTGGCCCATCAATAGCTAGCGGAGATAAACGACGTGGATGAGACGTCGACGACGACGGCGATAGAAGCTCTAGGGGGTGCCAGTATAATGTACAATACGGAAGAGCAGAGAATATGTAGCGCACCGAAACTTCTGACAAACGCGTTTCGCATCAACGCGGTCCGAAGTGGATGGGCACAGACATGATTTGTGAAGGTATCGACGACGAGCCTGATGATGCCTTGAGATACGACGTACGACGCCATCAGCAGCTGCAGCACAGGGGATGTATATGAGCTAGTGAGAGGTCCTCCGATATCGATTCTACCGCTACTTAGCTGATTGATGTCGTACGTCGTTCCGATGTCTCCCTCGAGAACGCTGATGACTGATTCTTATCGTGGCAACGGAAACTGCTCAGCTAATATGTATGAGACAAATGTGCCAACTACTAATATTATATATGTTATGCTCATGGTGATCGAGAAAAAATGAGAACGAAACGAACAAAGTTCGAATTTTACACATAGGCTTGTAATACTTGAGGCGCGCGAGCTATCGTTGTACGAGGTAAATCTAATAACAAAGTTTGGAGAATTTTCCGGCTTGTCTCGATCTCGGGCAAATTAATTATAACGAGCTATGTCGAGTATTCCATGCAGCCATTAAATAAGCTTCCTCTCCTAGCAAGGAAATAGCCGAAGCATCGCAGTAGCCCCGGTGGCGCGCATACTGGCATAATCCGCCATTAGTCCGCTTAGCCATTCATCGGCGCTTTTAGACCGGAATTTCACTGCGTCACGGCCGGCAGACTGGTGCATTCTGTCCAATTTGTTTAATATGCGTGTCGCGCCATCAGCTCGGGCCGCATTGAAAATCGCGATCGAGCCTCCCTATAAGCAGTGCTACCGGGGGATTAATTGATGAAATTTAGTATCCACGCGTAGATATAAGCGGGCATTATATACGTGCCTCATAATACGAGGAAAATCGTCGCGGCCATTTATCGCTCGTCGTGCGACAAAGCCTCGTGCCAAAAGTGTCAAACGAGCGTGATATAATAGACGCGCGAGTGGCATGCTGTATAGCTTATAATATACACTCAGTATACGAGCGACTTGGAGCGATACAATGGACAGCTCTCCGGGCGCAACTCGCGGCAGGCTTCACACACACACACACACACACTCACACACATACACCTATATATAGGTTCGCTAACTCTAGCCACGTAGCTTTTCCACTTTGCGAGCACAATGCGGCTGCGGTAGCATGAGCGCAACGAACCGCGCGCAAGAATTAATATTTAATTGGCATAACGTATAGCGCCATACCCGAAGAATTACGCCAAGGCTGCTGCTAATGATGTTATTGGGAATATATTATGTGATTCGATGTTGCGATCGCTGGTGTATTTTTTATGATTTTCGTGCTTTTACGCTTCTTTTACTTCATAGAACTATCCGTCTCTCTGTTCTATCTCGGTGATACTGATGTTAAGAAGAATTTGTGGAAACTCAAAAATGGACGGATAATAATGGTTTGCACAAACCTCTTTTCTCAGAATCGGAGATCGTGTAGATTTAACATTATTCAGTTCATTTATATGTCTACAGCGTCGCTCTCCACAAAAGGAACGCTATAAAGAGAAAAAAGCACCAACGAAGACTAAGTAGTTGAGCGAGTTTCCTTTGCGGCGGGTTACTTTGCACAGCATAGAACGCGGCGCCCGATTGTTTCCGGAGCGGAACTTGGCGGTTATGAAAAAATATGTTTTTACCCGTATGCTTCGAAGGCACGAGTGGAATTCTTAAGAGCTGGAACGAAGTTTGGAGTATATGCGAGGAACCAACCAAAAAGGCGAGTCAGAAATTTCTCTCATCGCGAGTTCTGCGAGGGAGCGATGCGTCATTGAAATTGCGAAAGTAGCTGCGTTAGCCCTTCGAGCCAGCTGTGCGGAAATTCTAAATGCTCGGAGCCGCTTATCCTCAAGAAAAGTTTATAAACCTATACGTAGTTAATGGAGTTTGTTCGAAATACAGGATAATATGAAGAAGAACAATTTTACGTTAATACGATAAATACATCAACTTCATCAAAATTCATCAACTTTTCTAGATCGTCCAGGAATCCTTTGCTTTATACATAAACAATACGCGCATCGATTATCAAATCATGCGCATGGCTGCAGCAATCCAGTCAATTACGTTCAAAGGAAGTGCTCTTTTCTCTTGTAATTCGATTGACAAATCAATGGTTCAACATCACTCGCTGCTATATAACATAACGGTATTTGCCCTCTTTGTTTTCCAATCATCGCCGGACGATACACGCGAGCGGCCAAAGTAAGCGAGGCGCGCACTCGTTAAATCACGCGTGCTGCAGGCTTAGTTTACTTTTCATCTGCGGACAAATTAATCGCAGGAAATAATACTTCGGATATCACCTCGTCGCCACAACAGCAGTTTGTGTCTCGCTCTCGTACACGCTACGCTATTAGAGGGATTTATATGTTGCCACTGCGGTGTTCTCTTGTATGACATCTCAATTTAGCCGTTTCAGTGATCCATTATCAATGTATGAGCGTAAAGAGGAGTGTATCGAGCATAATGAATAAAACCCCCCATCTCATGCCGCTGCTAAACATCTGCAATTTTTCAAGTATCGATTCATCATCGCTAGCCATGTTTATGAAATATTCAATGCAGCGTGTTAAGAAGTTTTTTCTCCCGGCCCGTCAGCGGTATAGCTTATTATCGGAAAATTTTTAATTAAGTAATACCATCGCTGTTCTCACTTATACACTAGTTATAGCGCGCAGTGAAAGTTTTCAGCTGGAAATTCACATTTTCATCGCAGCAGTATCCGTGCAATCAGCTTCTGCTCAAAGGGCTCATATAAATTAATTTCTCTTAAAATATCGAATGCTGACGACGAAGAGCTTACAGACTAATTCAGGACTCGCAAGTAAGATCAAAAGCTGCTCGGATCGCGTTATCACGAAAAACATTCGCCGTTCGCATGTAGATAAAGACAAAAAGAGCGAAAAACGGAAATGAGAAAAAGGCCGGAGAGACGGGGAGCGGTGTGTTAGCGAAAGAGAAGAAAAAGTAGAGGAAGGCAAGCCTCGTAACTCAAGAGCGAACTTGGTCCGCGAACACATTCTAATTAGCGACGTAGGCAAGACAACGGTACAGCAGCAGCAGCAGCAGCGCGTGCGCGCGCGCCTAATTGGAAGCGAATAACTAGCGTTCCGAAGGCCTTGGCTGCCACATAAAGAGCGACTGTATAGCGTTGTATGTACACAGCCCTTGCGCCGTGCATATACATCGTCGAGCTCTCAGGCTCGTCTCGTCGCGCACGAACGCGAGAGTCATAGGCTCGCGAGACACCTGATAGCCCGATTAACCGCACGTCGCTTTTGCATTGCACAGCTGCTCTCGTTCGACTGCAGCAACAGTGTATAGACACGCGTGCTGCTGTAACGAAGGCAAACGGAAATACCGAGGACATATAGAGAAAGAGACGAAAGGGAATTAGAGGCGGCAAGACAAGGGGATGGAAAGTTCGCTGTAGTACCGGGAGCGCAATCGAGGAGCAGTTAATTAGGGTCCTTATGTGGAACTCTTTGACGATAATGATCTTATTACCAGTTGGCTTTTGCTCTGATTACAATGTCGATTGGCGATTTCGGAATATTTGCGCGAAATTTAATGAACTGTCTGTGCGCGGTAAAACAAGTGGAAACGAGGTTGTAACAAAATTTTGATATCCACCTTTTCTCGGAAAGAAATACTCTACTGCGACGCTCGTGTGCAGGGGCACAAATTACCATTTTTATTGAATTGAAACCATACATATTTTGCTCTATTCAATTTGAACTGTATGTCTTGTTGAATTGAATTTCTCTTATTTCATATAGGCATACGTGTAATTTAAATTAACCTTTGAATAAAATTGAAGAATAACTTTTATTCACGCACCGACGCACGCGATGGAACTAAAAGTTCCAACGCTCTTTTTGCTCAAGCCAATAAAACACTGTGATCACTAGTAGCAGACGCATTAAAAGGTGTAATAATAATATAAAGTAAATGAAAAAAATTATAAATATGGTACATCAAAGGGAAATTGAATCCGAGCTTTAAAGACTTTTTTTATACAGTTTTGAAATTGCGTTCATAACACTTGAAGCCGTGCACAACTTTTTTCAGTAAATTACTCGGAAGTATACTCGCGCTTTAAAGCAGGATAGCAGTTGTAAAGTTCGAAATAAATTTGTACATGGAAAAAATGTGTATTTAACTTGACTGTAATTCCAGCTCCTATACATAAAAGCATTTTGTTTTTTGAAGCACGCGAGATTACACGGTAGCAGCTCTTGACCCAGTAATTAGAGATTCTGCAGTTTATGCGTATATAATTTGAGGAACGAGCGTAACATCAGACCACGGGGATGGCTTAAAAAATAAGTAAAAATTTGTTTTGAACGTTCACGCATCTAGATTAGCCGTTAATAAAGGTGTACTTGATGTTGCAATTGACCGACTCTTTCTTTTGATCTGTCACAGCTATAATAGTTCGGGTTCACTCAAGCATTAAACGGATCATGAGATTAATCGTCCTCCAGTATAATAGCAGTAGCGACGAGAACCCTCGAATGGCTGTGCGTGTAGGACCATTGTCGTAATAAAGTGCCGGATAAAAGCTAATTAGAACGTGTGCAAGGACACGATACGGCGTCTTTATGCTGCCCCCTTTTCTTCTAGAAAAAGGAGTGCGGTTTTCTTCTGCAACCGACTTTTCAGCGTAGCTTGATTAAAAGCGTAGGTTGTAGAATAGCATATCTCAGGCATTTTTCTTTTAATTCATTTTCGAAAGAGTTAACAACAGAAAAAATCTTAACATATGCAATTCTGAGTATTCGAGTATAACAATTATTATTATATATTAAATACTTAGATGAAATTCGATAATGTTACAACGCCGACAACATAAAATAATATTGTAAAATCAAGGTTTCATATAACAAATTAATTAACCGAAACGTAAGAGAATATTTCATTAAATAACCGCTTGTTATAAAAATCCATTTTCAATAAAGCTATTAACGGCGAGCCACACGATAGCGATTTACTTGTTAACGAGGACAATAGAAAGAATGCAAGGGTACAGACTCATGCACGGTATCGCACAGCCTCACGAGCGCACACACATACACATATATATACAAAAGCGTATTATATATAACGTAAAGCACAGCACGCGCGCAGGGGGCCACTGTACGTTCGAGCATGTAATATCTCGGTAATCGAGTTTCATTATTCCGATGCACGTTAATTGAGCGTCAATTACTCGCGCCACCTCTCTTCCTCTTTCTATATAGCTGCTTCTCTCTCTGCCGTTCCTCGATCCAACCCGCCTCTTCTCTGTCGCGCGCACGTTCGATTGTCTGATGCGAGTGAAGTATTATATAGCGACGTCGTTTTACATGCAGCTGCAGCCAATGGCGTTCGGAACGGAACACTAATTTAGTATAGATAGCGAATTCTTGCAGTTTCACGTCCAACAGCATTTTATTGACTCCCCATTTTAATAACTAACCCAGCTGCATGTGTCGATCTTTTTTTCGATGAGCTTATATCTGCGAGAAGATAGATTGCGCGCGAGTAAAACGTATACAGCCACCGAATGCAGCCCGAATACGGGGCATGTGTTTTGCGGAAATTTTTTCGCGAGGATCGAGTTACTCTCTTCCATAAATTGTTGACTTTTATAATTGAAAATACTGCATTGCAAAACAAAAGCCTTCTTTTCAATGTAGCTTATTGTAATAATCTTGTTTTCGGTTTATTATTTTGTTTCACTGAAAACGTTTTGCAGGCTGGCTATTCAAATGCTGCGGGTATATTATAAGAATCGGTTAAACAAACAGTCGCAAAACAAGTGAAACGAGTATACGATATGGTCAGACGCAATTTGCCGCGGAAATCAGAACGCGACAATGATATTGTACGTTATCGCGATAAACACATCTGTTACGTACACTGATCGTGTTATTTATAGACATAAGTCTCATTATGCATGAACGAGTGCACGCGTGACACAGACTCGTCGCCTTAAACCAATACGAAAGCTCGCACAATACGACAAATGATGTTCCCAGAAACGCGCAGTAGCCCACTCATATTCTGTCCTCCAGCTTGACTCCCTCGCTTGGCGGCCGCGTGTTTTTATCGCCTTTCCTACTTCCCGTTTTCTCTGGGGCATACACACGTGCGAGCGCGACTCTATTTCTCCCCGTGTATTTTTCATCTTCCTCGTCAGGCTTTTTTATGGCCTCGTTTCGCTCCATCCCTCTCGATCAGCATGCGATTTGGCGCACGTCACGGGAAATTCAGCGTGAATGCGCTCGACGCTTGACAAGCTCAAGAGGGGCGCCCGCCGATTTTTCTTTCTCGTTCTACTCGTCATTTCAGCACTCGACACCCACGCCCCGCTGAGCTCCCTCCTACCTATACGTATCAATTTCGATAGTTTCTCGAAAATATTGACTTATTGCCAGTAGTACTTTCCGATCGACTGTTTGTTTCGCGCGGCTGACGCATGATAAAGCGCTCTTGGCCGCGCTGCAAAACTTTTCCTCGTTCTATATATGTTTCGATTTCGCGCAGTTTGCAAATCCGAATTAGCATATAAATTAATTCAATCGCCTCTTCGCCCCAGCCGATTTAATATGCTTGTTCAGCAGCAAAAACAACTCTCGGGTGCGACATCAATAATAAAACACGCGGAGCAGCAGCGTCTCGCAGCGATCCTAGTCAGAAAAAGAAAAAAACGAAAAAGCCGCAGAAAAAGCCGCCCCTCACACTCGGGAGATCGAAAGCAGCTCGAACGACGAGCAAAAAGATTGGCCGAGCCATAAATCGCCCTTCTCGCCAATAATGCACGCCCCTGTACTTTCGCTTTTTTGTTTCTAGAACGTTGCCATACGGGGCGCGTCTCCTTCGCGCAACAGATACCTATATATTACAGCCAGAGAGAGAGAGAGAGAGAGAGCCGCTGCAGCTCGTATAGCGAAACGTTTCTCACCCTCTGCTCTGATGTGTGTTACAGGCGGTGCAGAGAGCTGTGCGTTGGCGCGATGGGCTCGGCAGCAAGCGCTACTGGCTCCGACAGCAAGGAAGCAACTCGAAGGAAGCAGCAGCGGAGGCTGTCGAGCTTTGCGGGATTTATCGACGGCACCGAGGCAGCAGCGGCAGCAGTAGCAGCAGCAGAAGCAGCAGCAGCAGCCACTATCGCCGTCCCGATGTAGGCCTGCAAAAAGCGCGCGAGGGGGCGTCGTTCTCCAGTCTCGGTAGGCTGCCCGACAAGCGGCCCGACGAGATAGCGGAGATACATACCGCGCACTGAGAGCGAAGCAGGAAGAGCGAGAGAGAGAGAGCCAAGCTCAGTTGTAGAATCAGCTGCAGCACAATACACAGAGCCGCCACGACGTCCAGCAGCAGCCTGAGCCGCCGCCAGTTCCGCGTCGTCCTCCACCCTACGTGGCCTGCACTATTACCTGATAAGGTACATCTCTACGTACAAACATACCTTGTATATAATACTGCACTAGTCTTTATTTCCGAGCTCGGCTTTTGCAAAGTTTGTTTTTCCTTTCAATGACAACGCTATCATTTTCAAAATCAGAACCAGTGCTCTGAGAACAAGGGTGTCACGCTCTCTTAGTCATATATCCGACGACATTTTCTTATACCGGTTGGATTAAATCGAAAGACGTAAAGATCCATTTTTTATGAACGGTATAGACATCCGAGTTCTCGTTCTTTCACACCCCACTTTTTCACGGATGGGGTCATGGCAGTTTATCCGAAAGAAAAATGCTGATGATGCGAAAGGTTATGGATAGTTCCTTTTTCGATCACAGGTTAGAAATACACCGAGTCAGGAAGACATAAAGAATGAGCATTACGCATCAGCTGGTTATGAAAAATTAGGTGGTGGAACGGGGCGATAGAATTAACTTGTAGCTAGAAAACGCAAGCTCAGCACAGTGAGAGCAATATTTGCAAAAGTATTCGTGTGATTGTAAAAATAATTATCTTCGATGAGTTCCTACATTGGACGAAGCAGGTCATCAAAGTGCAATAAAAACCGATCAAAGATCAAAGAAACCAAAACAACGTAAGTTTAATAACAGCGTGGTATATATATAAATAACAGGATTGCTCCCCTCTCAACGCACACTTATCCCCGGAAAGCTTTCTCGAGGCTCTATAAAGCGACATTAAAATCCAATTCGGAAATTCCTCCCTCGCGCTTCCGCCGTACGTCGCTACTCTCGGGTTGCACGCGAGTATACCTTATAGAGCACACCTTCGTTTAATTTTCTGTTCCCCGGGGCGCTGTCTAAAAATCAATAAAAATTAATATATGAAACTATTTTATTTCCTGTCCCCCTACACTTAATGATTGATAGCTGCGCACGCACGCACATACGTGACAAAGAATCGTATATTCATATACTGTGCGTGTTGGTTGCATAGGCATCGCGCTAATTGGCCTTTCGAACGTGTACACTCAGTCGATGACTTGCCGAAACGACATTTTTTCGATCGACGTTTAGTCGAGGTGTCGGCCGTTTGTGTTTGCGCCGACAATTGTTCGAACGAGCGTGGCATACGGTTCCCAGCAAATTTTACCCTCACTCACCTCCATAAAAGTTTCTGGCGTGATTTCGACTAACAAACGAATCTGCGATTTTCTCGTATGCTCTCCACACGGTACGTTTCGCTTCGATTTTATTTAGTTGGCCAAATTGTAAAACGTTTATTCGCTTTCCCCTAATATTCTTTGCTATCATCCACTTTTTCACGTCGATTTGTTTGTTTGAAGTTGTACAGAAATAGCAGTTTTTAATTGTTGAACTTTACTGAAAATGTATTTATCTCGTGCTTATACCACGAGATTAAAAGCGTCGAAATAAATTGCTAGCCGCGTCATATTAAAATTAAATCAACTGTGCAGGTGACGCAGAAGGAAGGACGCTACTGTCATTTTTTAAAGATTTCCATCGGCAACGCTCATTGCTATCGATTTATTCAGTGTCTCTTTCATGAATTTTAATGTTCTCCTCCCTCCGGCAACTTTTACCGACGCGATGACGGAGAGCTCAAATATAGTTTTACCAATAATGCTTCATCGTTAAAAACAATACTTATCAGGGGTGAAACTGGGTTTCGAAAAACTCGCACAGCAACCCATCGGTCGCGACAATTAGGCTTACTTTTCGAGTCCAAACAAGTCGAGTGCACCTCGACTGCCACACTCATAACTTTCTTAAACTACTCGCTCGCACAAAAGCCTCTAAAGAAAGCCCGGCTCGGAGTCCCCGCAAGCTCGAAAATTTGCCGTCGCTGCTCTATCGATCATGCATGCGCGCGTGTCCCGATCCGAGGCGGATGATTTTCCAACTAGCTCCCCACGATCCCCCAAGATTCTGTCGCGCGCCGCAGGTAAATGGACCCGCGATCGTGCCTCAATTATTCAATCGGGCAGCCTGCGAATCGACTGCAATGTACACCCAGCTTTTATCAAAGAACGATGTCGTATAGCGCGCGGGGCCTGGAGTTACTACTGAAAAATCGATTAGTCCTGCTCTCGCTTGCCGAGTATGTGGACCAGTAGGTTAAACACAGTGTAAGCCGCGCGTGTACGCGCGCGCGACACCGAAAACTCGCTGAGCGATGGCTTTCGCTGATGACTGATGTACGTATATATATACCCACGTACACTATGCGCCGCATCTGCTGCTTCTCGATAACAAAATCGAGCTATACCCGCAGGAAGAAAGTATAGAGCTGATGGCGGCTTTGTTTGCTCGTTCGAGGGGGTTGACTGCAGGGCACAAGTGGGAAAACGGCGGAGAGCTTTAAAACCCTCAGCGCGCGGCGAGCTGCTGCTTTAATGCGACGTAAAAAAGATACGGCGCGCGGCTCTCGGGCGCCTTATTATTTCGAGATACGCGCGCACGCGAGTTGCCTTCTTGAAAAGTGGGGTGCGAAGTGGAGCTGTTATACTTTGAGGGCGAGTCGCCGAGAGATAGGGAGAGCCAACGGACTTTTCCACGGGATATGGGTATCGTGAAAGTGGGTGAATTCGCGCTGAGTTTGTTATTCTGCTCCGCTAATTATACCGTATAGAACACGCGGTGCGTGCGCTTGACCTTGTTGCGGGAGTTTACTTTTAGACCTACCGCGGCGCGGGTAGAAAATTGAATTGTCGCACTTATTTGAAAACTATACGCTATTGTGCGGTATACACGGCTGAAATTGACATTTCGGTATTCTCAAGCAATGGAAAGTCAAAAAGCGATGTCGAGATCTGCGAATGAGCTTCTTTGCAGTGAAATTGAAGTGAGGCGCTTGAGCTTCTTGAAACGAGGAAAAGAAAGACGCCGCACGCAAACTTTGCGACTTGCATGCTTTCCTTTATTTGCCTAATACTTGCGCCCGTCTGGGTAGTATAGCTTCTTTTGTTGTCGACTGTATAACTATAGGAAATGAAAGTCTGCTGCGTTTTGAATTTTAGCGTGCGTGCATCAAAATATATCGCTAACCACAATCAGCTTAAGAGCACTTTAAAGTCGGAAAGTTTATGCTGTTCATATTTTGCTTTGCTCTCCGTCTTTCTATGCATGTACAAACAAATGATTGCCGTCGTATAAAGTTTTGCCCCTTTTTTCTTCGTTCGAGCGCATTTTTCATGTCGACGTAATATATTCATCGCCCCGAAACACGGAGAGGCTCGCTTTCATTCCTGCATTTCGATGTAATAATTGACGATGTTCTAACGATGTTCTCAGAGCTGGAGAAGCGGCCGCAGCCGCAGCTGCCTCGGAGCTCTGAGGAGCTGGAGGATTTGCAAAAGCTGCTGCACTTCCCGGAGGAGGTGGCGCTCAGATTGGCCGAGAGCGAGTACCAGCTGTTTTACCAGGTGCCGCCCGGCGAGTACCTCCGTCACGTCTCCCAGGACTTTACGGCCTCGCAGCAGCGCCAGCAGCAACAGCAGCAGAAAGATCAGGCCAAGGGCGAAGCGAGCAGCGATAGCCAGACGGCCGGTCCAAGCCTCACCAGCAGCTCGACCCAAACCGAGGACGAGGCCTGCTGGCCTACCTCCACGGCCTCCGTCAGCGTGCAGACACTCATCGATCGCTTTAACGAGGTAACTGACTCGCTTTCACCCGTAGCCCCTACTCTTCCCATCGGCAACCCGGCCGGCCTCCACTATATATACATCCCACGAGCTCCCTCTCCCTTTTAATTAAAGATAAACTTTTCACCCTCTCGGTCTCTTGAATCTACTTTAGCGTCAAGCGCTGTGCTTTAATTTTGAATCTCTTTTTGTCGCGCTAATTAAAAAGTCGTCCGATCATGTCCCAACCCTTACTACTTGCTGTATGCAGCTCGATGATGCAATAACGATAACTCGTGGTTTTCCAGGTGAACTCATGGGTGAGCCACGTGATAACCAGCGGATCTACGGTCGAGGAAAGGCAAGCCTTGCTCTCGTGCCTACTGAGAGTGGCTCAGACCTGCTGGAATATCGGCAACTTTAATTCCGCCATGGAAATTGTCGCCGGTCTCAAGTGAGTATGAAAATGCCATCAATAGCTCTGCCAGCCAAATACTGACCGAGACGGTGGGGTATAGAGAAAAAGCGAACTTTCGCGAAAACTCGTCGAGGACGAAAAGTTAGGTTGCCTGCAAGGAAAGCAATGAGAGGCTGGTGTCAAAGGGGCAGAGGGAGGGCAAAGAAGCTTTCAAAGTCTTTCATGAGACTCGCATCGTAAAAAGCGCGATTGTTGCCACCAGGGCATCCGCAAAGTTGGTATAGCTAGAGCACGAGAGGCCGTTCTACGTGAGTCTGATAATAACATTTAGTAAAAAGTCACGCAGTTGAGCTTCGTCTTTTTTTTTGTCGTCTAGGCAAGGGGGAAACGAAATTGTGCTTGGTAATTTGTTAAAAAAGTTTGGGCGGCATGTGGAGAGATTGTTTTGGCAAAATTTAATTCCTGCTTTACGAGCTTTTCGACATTATACCTTTATAGCTCGGGATCAGGAACGCAATATGTAGTGGCTTGTTGTGTTGCGGCTGAGATTTAATCAAGTCAGAAAAAGATCGAGTCACTTTGAGAGTAAAAGAAATTAGCGTCAACGATTTACTGCGAATTCATTTATAAAACATCGCAATATGCTTTATGTTTCCATTTTTTGCATATTACATGGAAGTACAGAGTTATACGTGACGTTTGAAATAATTACATATTTTCCATCCCTCGCATTCTCTGCCAGATGTTACAGAATACGAAAATGAAATATTATAAGTTTTAATTAAAATTAAATCCGAATTTGATGTATTTTCTCGTTCATTAAACACTCAAAAACATCACGATCCATCCCAATATTAATTCACAGCACATTATCGCATAATTAGCGTATCCGCATCAGGTGTCATTTACGTATTATTTAGCTGACTTGCACCGGATTTCCGCAAATTTCCCGCGGGGCTGAAACGAGTCAAATTTTTTTCTCAAATTCGTACCCCCTCTCTAAACAACGTTAAAAGTTGCATAAATTTTCTTTCCCGGATAGAAATCGTATTTCCCAAGGGCATCTTAGTCTCGTGCCCGCGCATGAAAAAGTTCTGATAGTGCATCAATAGCTTAAGGAGTCCCAATTTTGCATAAGTCAGCAAAACTTCATGAATTCCTAAACTCTAAGCCTCGCGGAAAGGAAAGAGGACTGCTGCCCCAGTCAAGTATACCATTGGTTTAATGCTGAGTTTACGAGTAAAGTTTTTACTCTAGTCTACGCCACTTGCCGCGATCGACTATTTTTTGCGACACTGCAGAGCAGACCTGATGCGAGCGAGTCCCATCGATCGAGTATCCGATGAGTAATCAAGCCATCCTTTGCGATTGCGATGGCGCTCGGAAACGGCGAATCAATGCGGAAGCCGCGTAGCCTTACGTTTCCGCGGGCATAGAAACGCGTAGCCCCCGACGCCATACATGCATACACGCAGCCTCGACCGTTTCAGGGAAGCGCACAAGGGGGTCGAGCTATCACGTTGATTGTCGGCGAATTCGGGTGTTACTCGTTAACGGCCCGCTTTACGAGAGACAGCCGCGCAGCCGGTGCCAGATGCAAAGCGACGCGGCGATGCGTTCCAGGCTCCAGGGCCGGAGATAGCTTGCCGCGCGCGCATAGCAACGATTTATCGTCCCGCCGCGGCATTTGTCTCTCTGTCCCTCGGCGTAGAATTAGTCCAAGATAGTCTGTAGTTGATTTTTTTTTAACATTCAATGTAGATGCAGCAGCCTCGTTAAAGCGCGTCAAAGCGATGCAGAGGAATCCTGTGTATTATTTGAAATTAGCTCGTACGGAACAGCGCTGGTGAATTAAATCTGAAATTCGTCCGAATTAGCGTATTTTATATTAAAGAGCTTAATGCAAATAGCCAGGCTGTTATCATCCAACGAGTTGCAGTCCGCGGCTTACAATTGCCACAACGCGATTAAACAATAATTGTTTTTGAATTCCGTGCCGCCCTTGCAAAGTTTCGCAAATACAGCGATAATCCGCGAAATTTCATTTCCCACCTAATTGCTTGTATCTGCGGCGCGCGCCCTGATAATTCCGTGCTCACACGTGGCTATAGCCTCTCCACTATAAAAGGGGAATGGGGTCGAAAAATACAAAAAAAAAGAAGAAGACCAGATAGCGGAAAAAACGAGATCAGAGAAAAGAAAGTGGTAATGAGATAAAAGGAGAAAGAGAGATATAAAAGGATGCAGCCTAAAAGCTGTGGAGAAAGGAAGAAAAGGGAACAGACACGGAGGGAATTGGAAGAGAAAAACAGCGGAAAAAGAGAACGACGACGCGCGCCTGTAGAGATCAGGCGAGAGACACACTCGGCGATACTCCAGCACCGAAACAGAAGGAGAGAACGAGAGAGAGAGAGACACAGAACTAAGAAATACGGAGAGAAGAAGCAAGACCCCCGCCCTGCTTAATGGCGCAAGTAAGTCGTTACCGCGGGGCTGACCTTTATGCGAGGAGACTAGTATAAGAGAGGGAAAGAGAGCCGACAGGAGCAGACACAAAGGCATCGTTTGTAGAAACAATGCGATTCTGACGCTTGAACACTCGGGAGCTTGCAAACGGCCTCACTGATGTTGTTTTTCCACTCAATTATTGAGTAGATCTATTTTTAATTGACGTAATCTCATTGAAGGGCGGTTGGTATATTGATACCATTACACTTACTCGGTTGCGAACAATTTCCGGAGCACTGCTCCAATCCTTCCATTAAGAAAAGTTTTTACCTCCATTATTCTCTCGTACGTTATTTCTTTCTTCCTGCACCCCTTTCGATGAAATTTCAGCAGCAGCAGCAGCGGCAGCTGCCGGCGGATACGAGCGTTCGTCTCTAAGAAAATTAACTGCATTAACTTCGCCTCGGGACGCTGAAAAAGAACGAAACGAAAATGCTTGCAGGGGAGAGCAGAAAATAAATCAATTTGTACGATGTCATAAGCTCTTACTCTGTTTCTATTGTTTGACGATAATTTCATAAAGAAGGTCATTTCCCGGGGCTGGTTGTGGAAGCTTGTCTGCTCAAAAAGTGTTGTACGATAAATCGAGTATTTTGATCAATCTGATTTTCTCTCTATTTAATTTAACAAAATATATATACGCTTGTATGTGTTTTCTTTCGTTTAATGAGAGTGCAATACTCAAATTGTCATTTTATTCGGGATAGATATTTACTCGAATGCGTATAACTGCCTCTGCAAAGTTGAAACTTTAATGAAATTTGTGCCCAGCCAGATTGTAAGAGGGATAACCTAATTTTGACTTTAGGTGATTTATGTTGTGGATACAAGTTGCAATTCCCTCTATTCGTATATCACGGAAAGCGCATTCTGTTTTAATTACGACTATAGTGCATCTCAAACAGTTGTAACAGATGTATATATTTATTTCACGTATAATTGTTGCGTCCCACGCCCCTATTTCGTTGATTTAAATTATTTCGAGCATCTCGGTTGAAAAATTAAGCCAACAATAGCCCTAAATAGAATAATTTCCCAAGTGTATATAAGTAAGTCGGTAGCTGCAACCTTGCGGCGGTGCGAGTATCTCAAACGTGAAATTCATCCTCCCAGCGCTGTAGCTTATACCTTGCCTGGTATTACTTAGCGTCGAAGCTTTAATCCCCCTGCCCCAGTCCTCGGTTTATTTATTTACTCGCATGCTTGGATCCGCGCGTAAACAAAAACAACAGGAGGGAGCAAATCGGTATAGATATACAGAAGAGCCACCGTGCGAGCGCATGGGAGAGAAGACAGAGGAGGGCGGAGGGAAAACCGGGCGCGAGCGCGCAGGTTAACGAAAAATGTTTAATAAAAGTTTCACGCGAGGCAGGAGGGATAGAAAGCTCGTTGTGCCGCTTGCATTATTAAGGTTGCCGGAGTGAGGAAGGGACGGACGGACGGACGACTACACCGGGCGCGTGATGGAAAAGGCTGGCCGAAATGTTCCTTCCGCGCGCGCATATTGCACACGTGTGCTCATAGAATTCACCCCACCCTGTGTCGCGTCTATATCACTCTGTGCTCCTCGAGTATATACGTAGGTACGCGCGAAGCTCCTTCCGGTGGACTCTGCGGCATTAGCCTCCCGCCGGCGTTCGTAAACCTTTATGGGCAGCCTCAATTTTCGACCACGATCGCTTGGCTTTTCTCGGTGTCTCTCTCGCGATACTGAGAGTATAGCGGTCGCAGGGAGATGTTTGCGTCTCGGTTGAAAGTTTTCGATGGCTCTTCAGCTTATTGACGTTTCTGTCTCGACCACCACTATCTCGTCAGCTCATCTGCATTGATCCAAACTCACGTGTACAGCGGTTAATTCATTGCGCGCTGCTTGCAATCGGCGTTTATTGCGTGTGCTTCACTCTGGTGCGCCAATAACTGACCACTCTTATTTTACCTCGTATGTCGCATCAGTTGCATCCAAATTCGAATAATTCGCCGCAGCTGAGGTTTAATTTCTATATCGAATAAATTCTATACTCGTAGATATACTTTGCCGTGTTATATAGGCAAGGATATACGAATAAACTTTTTCAAAAAAAATATGTCTACGTTCGGGTGTTGTTTCAGTTGACACTTGCCTAGAGGCACTAATAGACCTATGAAATATTCACAGCGGGAACTCCCCTCCACTGTTTATGATGAGAAAATACCTCTTATGATCATTTGTCTAGTGCACGGCTCCCCCTCTCTCTCTCTCTGCCTGCTGCGTGTCCCCTTCGAAAGCTCCCTCTCACCTTGCTCTACTCGGTCGACTTCTCTCTTCTCTCTATGTACGTATATATCGGTATGGTGGACTGCTTAACCGCAGAAGCTCGGGCTATATCCGACCGCTCTGGAATTTCGCTGAGACGCTCGTGTTTCCGCGGTCTTTCTCCCCTCTCCCCGCAGGCTTCCCTTCTGTGTACGCCGTTGCGGGCGGGAATGCGAAAAGTAGCCCGCGGATACGCGATTATATATGGAGGGCAAGTTTCGCGCCAGCCTGAGCCTGCGGTAAGCTCCGGCTCTGCAACACTGGCGCGCTGCATCGTATTGTATAGAAAATCGATCCTTTCTTCGCGAGGATTCGCGTGGCTGCCGAAACGGTGCGCAAAACGCTAAGGAAACCGGACGCCCACGCAGTTCGCTCCTTTGTTTCACGCTATACGTTACTAATAAACTGAGCTGCAGAGAACGGATGCGGGCGGGATTTTCGGTAATACGCGCGTTAATGGCTTTTCGAGAGTAGGCGCCGAGTATATACGGTTTTCACAGCACGAGCTGCCTGGTTAATTTCCGAGGACATTCAACGAGAAAATAGTGCGTTCAGTGAAATGCACGCGTTTACATAGCTTTTCAGGGATATTTCACTGGTATTTATCGCAAAAAAATTGCAAATGGGACAGCCGAGTTATAATTGGAAACGTGTTTTTTATTCGCGATGAATCGCGCAGTGAATCGAGTTCTTTTTGTGAACCGCGCGTGTATTGTCTCCAGCAACGAATAACGAAGCCAACTGATAACGAAAACATCAAAATGAATTGAAACTGACGTTGAAATGTTATTTGATGCAAACATTCAAAATGATATCCAGTTACATGTTCGATGGATGGTCTATGTGAAAAAAGCAGAAAAAATCAGCCTGAAATTGAGACATTTCTTTGCGGAAAGTGCGTCATAAAATTAGAGTACGTGTCATCGATTGTTCAAAATAACGCAGTAATAATGAGGTCAAGGGTCTAATGGCGGTTCAATCCGAGTTCAATCAAACATATTTAATATTAGAATTTAAATACAGCATACTTTATCCACGCTTGAGCTTCAATATTTTTTTCAATTGTTCATAATGATGTTCGGGATAACACAACTTGAAATGTAAAAACACTACACTTAAAAGCAATATCGCATCGCCATACATGACGGACTATGACAGCGAATCCTTTTTTTTCATCGAGCCAAAGTTTTTTTAAGCTGACTCTCGTGTATCCCGGGACTCATGCATCACTCGCAGACTTATTGTACGCTCTGATGTTGTGCTTGTGCAGCAGCGCAGCAACTGTCGCTAGACGCGAATAAAAGTTCGAGCAAAAGTAATTATTACACATTTTTCACATGCCTCCTATAAATTCTGCAGCCGTTGCTGACCACTTGCTCTCTCCTCCTCCATCAACATCTGCCCGAAGCAGCGCTCGATCCCGTTTGCTTTTTCTCTTCTCCACTAGAGTTTTAAACTGGTTTTTTTCATCCCGCAAAGCGCGGAAGCACAAGTCGCAAAAACAGAGCTTTCCAATGAAATGAAAAAACTCTCTCAGGTGCGCGCACACTTCGGCACTTGACCCTGTTTAAAAAAGGTTCAAAGTGAGCGACGTTGCACCTTTCCCCTTCGTATGATGGAAGAGATTAGGACCAGGCGATGATAGCGGACCAGCAGTTTAATGCTGAATCTCTTTCTCGTAATACTTAATGGATGAATTATTCTGCGACGTGAGACGGCCCTGTAGCGGTTTAAATAAAACAAAGTAATTTCGTAAGTAAACGGAGTGTCTCAAGTTTTACTTTGAAAAAAGACCGACAGAGGAACTTTAAAGTTTGCTACAAAGTCGCGAGATTGGGAAAACTTTCGCACTGTTTTTTTTTGCTCTTTTTTCCGAATAGTGGTAAGTCGTTTATCGAGTTAATTGCCAAGTTTCCAGCTTTATAGATATATCCGTAGCTGTAGATAGGAAGGGCAAACGAAACAGCAGTGCTGTAAAAGTTTCCACCTTGTTCAATTTATATATACGCAAGCGCGTTATACACTTTGTTGAAAAATCTAACAAAGTTGTACAGCTTCGAGGGAAAACTGCCCCGATTATTGCGCGCTGGGATAAGTTATAGAACTAATGTCAATATTATGTCTGGAAAATTCTGCCCTGCGATTCGTCATATTTTTATACCATAATTTATATAATATACTAATAAAATGTTTTGTTTGATTACAGATCGAATAAACTGAAGCCTTTCTGGCAGACTGTAAGCGAACAGATCCCAGTTTTGGATTACCTCTCTTCCGCTCTTCTGTCTTCCGAATATGAACATGCCCTGGCCCGTGCCCTGTCGATGCCTGAGTGCCCGGTGGTGCCCTTCTTCGGAGCGTTCTTGCGCGAGCTCCGGGAAGTCATCGCTAACGCCTCGAAGGTAAGAACTTTTATCTGCATCAGATATGCCTCAGATATAAGAACGAGTTTATTTTAAGTCTGACGATTGTATAGCGAATACACTTGATTGCGATTTACGATTAGATTGTAAATAATGTGCATAAAATAAAAACGCATGTACATCGTATTATGCGCTTTCAAACTCGAATGATCGGGTTTGATTCTACAGAAAGTCGGCTTGAACGACTAAATTATATATTTGAAAGCGATGCAGTGACAACGGCTCAGCATAAAAGTGCTGCAGAAAACCCCGATTGAAAAGCACTTTGCGAGCTTGCAAAGTCTCGCAGCACGAACGGAGGCAAACTAAACGAGCAGACGAACGAATTAACGAAAGTAACGGAGCTTCGCGAGCTGCAACGCTTATAGGAATAATGAAAGGCACTATATACAGCGGCCGTCGCTCCAGGAGTGCATATTTTATTCATCTCCGATAAATGCTTCTCGACTGCTGCGTTCGATGTTTACCGCTGTATACAGCTACGGGACACAACGTCGAATGCAAATTCTGCTCTTTCCGCGCTGAAGCTAAAATGTTTGTTCAACGCGCTAATTGACGAGAGAAGAGCGAATACGAAGAATAATATTAGTATAAGTAATACGTTGTGTTATATATGATTGTGCAGCGAGGATCGATATACAGTTCTTGTTAAAACCTGCGAGTTTCAGAAAGCGTCTACAATTATTTTGCCCCAGAAATATCAGCTGTCGGAGCCGTGCGGAAACTGTTTCGAAGTGAAGTTCTTGGCGTTTTCCAATAATTCTATAAACGGCTTTTATTGGCATCAAAATTTGTAAAAACCAATCGCTTATTACGCCGCAGCAGTACTGAAAATTCGATTTGTCTCGGAATCTGATCGTGCCTCGAATCTTTTCGCCTGATTGAGGATACTACGAAGTGAACGATACTTGTATTAGGCACTAAATGGAACGTCGAGGACACACAACAGTGCTTCTTTATACACTCTAAAAAATATATATATAAAAATACAAATATTAAAGTTTTGTTCAACAATTCGACACTTCGGATTGCGTATTACTGATGCAGTAACAGCTGAGTGACTGTAAGAAGAGCACACTTTTCGAAGATCAGAACCATTAAAGTCAAGCATTTTCGTAGTTCTCCTAGTGACCGAGTAAAAAAAGAGAGAGAGAGAGAGAAAAAGGCATTCCGCCAATCCCTTTATTTCCCGAGCACGAAAAATCGAAAGAAACTCGAGAGAAAGCGGGAGTAGCCGCTGTGGTGGGTATAAAAAAAGTCCCAGCTACAGAGAGCGAGAGCAGCGAAGAAGACGTAAGAGCACGTCTATAACAGGAGAAAAGAAAAGAAAAGAGGGCGCAAGGCGGAAGCGGATGAAGTAACGCGGGGGCGAGAAGGAAGAGTTCGATCCGAGAGTCTCACGAGGAGGGCACTTAGCCATTCGAACGTATCAGTATTATATGGTTCGCTCGCAGACGGGAAGCAGAGAAACAAGTCGCTAACCGCGCGTTACACGAACGATTTGGCAAGCCACCAAGGAGCTCGCGTTGCCCGATAAAGTCCTTGGCGCTTCTTTCACGGACGCGAACGCTGAAAACTTGTTGAGCGCGACATAATTTTTCCTGCCCCCGCACACGCATGTTTACCCCCGGCTGCAGGCCGGATATACACTGCAATTCCGAAGTGAGCCGCAAGAGAGTCGGACTGATGGCGAACGTGATTCGAGTCAATAATGCCGACCGAATTGGCCAAACTCGGCGGACGCTGTTCTCTCGAGCGTCGTGTGCGGACTTTGGAAACGGACGCGCGGAAGACTTGAAAATTTCATGCGCTTATTCGGTCGACGGCGTCGTAAGGTCGTATCTTGAATTTATTTCCGGCTGTAGAAAGCAATAACAAAAATAATGACAAAATGACTCTCGAAAAGCATGTATACTACTCTAGTTTCAAAAACGCGCGCAGAAATATTTATACGTTTAATCAGACAATATGCTGGGCAACTTTTTAACGCTTAATAAAGCTTTTATCACACTTAGGTATCACGGCTAAAGTTGAATAGATGCCAGGCGGACTTTATGAAAAAGAAGGAAATTAATTTTTTCGCCAAACAAAAGAAAATAAACAAACGTAGGAAGTATAGTACGTGTACTTATTTCTCTTCCGGGCGCATTAGCTCGTTCATTTATTTATTTACTCCTTTATTTAATGCTCCATGGCGGAAACGCTTTTATTCGTATTGATTACTCCCATCACGTTGGGGAGAAAGGCTCAATGTCAGTAGCAAGATTTCCTCGTCTTTCGAATTGCTGTAAGCCAGAGCCGCGAGTCTGGGGGCGCAGGAGCTGGCGAAATCTTAGAAGCGAGTAATGCGCCGACCTTTTTAATTACGAGTAGAAAACGTGGCGCGCGAGAAAGCGGGACAGAAAAAGCCAGAGAGCAGCATCGCTTTCACGTGTACTTATATTCTTGCATTAGCCGACCAAGCTCGGCTTATTGCTATCTACCCTCTCGGAGTTCTCTTCTTTTCTCATATTACGGAAGTCGAGAAAAATGCACTGAGGGACTCTTCATCAACAGTATCTTTTTATCTCGGCATCCCCGCACTGGTTTTCCCGCCAACAAGTCGCAATCCTATATGCACACGCGCCAATGTACACACGTAGTAATAACAATAAAATGTGTCTACTCTCGCGATTAGAAAAGCGTACAAGTATATATATGTATAATGCATCAGAGGCGTCTATAATTGCAGTCGGGTTTGAAGAGAAATTATAAAGGGACCGCGCGAGCGAGTCTGGAAAGGAATGGAAATAAATGGAAGAAAGAAGAGAGAAGCGCAGTGGAGCTGAGAGAGCCACCCGACAACAAGGTTAGGGGTTTCTATCGGCCTCCAGCAGCTAAGACGGCTGTAGGCCGGCGGAAACTACTTGCTCTTGTCGTCGACGATCAACGGCCTCGTTGTTCCTCGGATTTCGCTTCGACTTTTTCGCTCACCGTCTCTTGTTCTCGAGAGGACACTTGTTTCTAGACGAGAACGACGCTCTTTTTGCCTTTCAGCCGAACATAACTGTACGCTATATATAATACAATCGCAATGTTCAGTTGCTGATGCGCAAAATTCTAGCAATCGTTCTAGCAACTACTTAATATTATTTATACAGTTGTGGACATTTTGATAATATTAAAGATATAAAAGCTTTTTGTTTTTTGTAAAAAAAGTAACTTATCGATATATTTGTCGTGAGTGTACGACGCGACTGTGAAATATCACACCGTCATATTATTCTTTGCTCCCAATTTCCGAAATCCGTCTGTCCCCCCTACCTGACGAATAAAAGCAGGCAATAACAGTTTCATCAATCTACGCTTTGCAGCATCCTCCGGAGAGCAGAGAGAAAGAGACTTCGCGCGCTAGCAGTAAGGAGGGCGAGTCCCTCGAAAACGTGCCTTTACCCTCGCCCGGCGCGAGAGTCATCGGCGTCGAGGGTGGCGAGGCCGGCGCACCGGTAGCCGCCCTCGACGCAGCCCAGCCTCACCATCTCCACCTCCATCATCACCACCATTATCACCAGCCTCAACACCCCATCATCCACGATGCTGATCAGCAGCAGCAATCGCAGCAACGCCGGCGCACGCTCGAGCGAGCCGAGAGTCGCTCGGAGCAGCCGCTGTCGCCGCGACGCAGGATCTCCGAGAACGAGGGCACCACCGCTGGGGTCCTCGATAAGGTGCGTCTCTCTTGTTCCTTCCCTCGAGTCAACTCTCGAAACTAATGCTCCAGTCTGTTGCGCAGGTGATGCTCTTCCACCAGCACCGACACGCTCGGGGAAGAGACGCTACCACGGGCTCGCTTCATCGCACGCTGAGCGTGCACACGACGACTCTGGAGCAAACCTACATGACCGAGGAGTGCGACGAGAACGACTACCATCTGGATCTCGACTCCTACCGGCCGGTTCAACCCCTCAAACACGATCATGGGGTCTCTCTCTTTCCAGTCGCAGCACCGCAGAACGGCATGGATCTGCACTTGCTACAGGTGAGTTCTCTCTTCGTTTCAAATGTTTTCCCTGTCTCTTGCTCTTGAGCTTCGGCTCGTGAAGATCCGTAATATCTATTTGAGCCGGTGTAATCCTCGGGCTTTCTGTGCCAGCCTCTCTTCTCTCGGCAAAAGTAATGACTTTGATGAATTTTTATGATTTCGCCGAGATCCTGAGCTTTATTAACGACTGATACGCGCACCAACAATAAGTTAGCTCCACATTATTAAAATCCGGAAAATGTTCATTTTCACAAGTACGCGATATTTGTTGTTAATTAAACAGCCATCAAATTCTCAGAGATACTATTCGACGTTTCATAATTCTTGGCGATGACTGGATTTTTCGCATAATTTAATAAAGTGCGAACGAATTCTTGCGAAGAAAAATTTAAATTGTCTCTAAAGTTCTTTGCAGTAATCCAACTTCTTGCGAGTAAAGCGCGGAAATACCTTCTTTACCAAGCGAAAAAGCACTATCTTGCGGTACTTTGTCCCTCTCGCTTCCGCTACTCTTAATGCTTTTCGCTCCCGTTTTTATTAGAGTGCAAAAAATGATGTACGCGCTATTGTATTTAAGGGGCCATAATAAGAGGAAGAGAATAAGAGAAAAATTAATAACCAGCTGGCGTGGAGTCGAGAGGGTCGGAGACTCTGCGCGACAGCGTATGGTCGAGATAAAAGCCAAATCCAATCTCGCTGTCGGAAAGATGAAGTCGTAATTTTTCTTAATAACGTGCGATACGTTCGCTTTAATTCATCAATGTTCAAGCACACCGAAAATGTGTTTATAGCGAAATTGCGTTGTCGCGTAATTTTCTTTTCAGCTCGCGTACGTTGGAAAAGCGTCTGATTGCAGATTGTCAAATTAATTATTGTGCATCTGATAAATCAAATATAGGACGTATACGTGAATATCGAACGCGGTAACCGAGTTTTCTCTTTTTACGCGCAACATACAGGAGCTTGCTCGTGCAATTGTTACGAACCGGATACAATAATCACATTACCGTTTTTTTTATCGAGAAATGGGATTTGTTTAATGCGAGCGACGGCGATTGCGTATACGAATTTTTGGACGTTCGGTGAACAAACGATCAATTGTAGAGGAGGCGATGTCGATGAACGTAACGCTGCAATTTGTTGGAGATCGAAATATACACGATTCCTCAGTAGTACGATTCAAGCTAGGTCAGACCAATCGCTGCATGCAACCACCGTGCACAAACAGTAATCGTGACGAAATTTCAGCTGCTGCATCACGGCACGACGCTGGTACACTGGGAGTGCGAGGGCGGGGCGTCGCGCACCGCCCTGGTGTTCGCGCGCGTCGACCGGGCCTGCGGCACCTTCATCTGGGAGAAGCCGAGCTGGAGTCCGCTGAAGACGGGCGCGGGCAGCAGCAGCCTTGGTCCGACCTCGGTCGACTACAACCTGGCCGTAAACGCAGAGGACGGGGTGACCAGCGGCCTGGTGCAGCGCTACTCGGCCCAGCCGCCCGACTGCTCCTCGGTCACTCTGGAGGAGGGCCACCTCGACCTCTCCTGCGTGAAGGAGGTCATGATCGGCTGCTGCGACCGTGATCGAGATCACGATCTCAGGTCGATCTGCAAGAGGTACGGCCTGCCCGGCTCGGATTCCTGCATCGGCCTCATGTACGGCGCCAACCTCTCCGACAACCGGCTCATCTTCCTGCTCTGTCCACCGGCCCTCAGCAAGTGAGTATAAAGCACGAGACTCTTCCACACTGATTGCGAAATTTCGCTATCACGATCTATTATCGTTCACCTGCACCAACCAGGATCTGGTACATGGGTCTCTGCTGGATTCTGCGCGGCCTGAAGCGCCAGCAGCAGCTGACGGATCGGCGCTCGCGCTGGCTCAAGGAGAAGTACCTGCAGCTCTACTTCGATGAGGGCTGCATCGAGCCTATGACCGCGGACGCGATACGCGTCTTCGGCGGCCGCGACTGGTCCATGACGGAGAGCGTGAGCACGCTCTCGCCGACGAGCAGCAACACGATGCGCAAGCGGAACGTCAAGAGCAAGAAGACCAAGTCCATCGGGAATATTCATGCGCTGACCAAGGCAAGTGCACTATACACAATATACATGTATATATAGGTATACGCGAGCGATCGATTACGGAGTTCGAATCCCCCGGTGTGCTCATTATATGCACGCCGGAAACTTTGTGGAACGTTGAGCGAGGATATCGTTATTACTCTCCGGCTAAATTCAGCTCTTAATTGCTGCCGCGATTCGCGACCTGGGAGGATATGGAAGTCGACGCGAATAAAATCCATATGCGAATGAGACGTGCAAAGTATACAGATCAGTGTGACATTATAAATATCCGCGACAGAAAAAGCGCAATCATCGGGAGCTAATGAGAAATCGATCTGGACGGTCTAAATGTTGCACAGGACCTGAGCTTCAAGCAATACGAGACCTCGTCGTCGGACGGTGGCTTGTCGGCGACGCCTCTTCGTCATATGCAGGGCAGCAGAGAGTCTTTGACGAAAATCATTCCGGCCTCTCCGCGCTCCAGCAGAGATCGCATACCTCCCCGCAGTCCGCCCGGCTCGGCCGAGCGAGTCGTCAGTCTGCCTTACGCCAGCCTTCAAAGGTATCTATATCTATATATTATGCAGCTCTATATACGTACATCTCTCTCTTGTACTCTCTCGCCTCCCCCTTTCAACGCGAACGTTAATGTTTGCACAGCGGGTCAGCTCGAACGACCTCGAGTCACCTGATTCGCCGGCGTTTACTTTGAAAATGTCGTTACGCGCCGGAAAAGATTGATCCGCCGCCGCGAGCCTCGACGATTGCCGGTTGAATCATTATAGTTCCACTGCGCGGAAGTCTGAAGATTCCATTTCGAAACTGATGAAATCACTTTCCTCCGCGGGTCGATCCTCTGATGCGGAAAGTTGCAATTTTCCACTTGTGTACGAATTTTCATTGTAAAACATCTTTCGAGGGCGTGCTAGAGTACGGGGATCGCGTCGTGAGGATTTCTATAGCTGCTGTGTTATAACCAACGGACGAACATTATTCTGCGTCCTAAAATTGGGGCTCATTTTATTTGAGACTGATACGATTTAAATCAACTTTCATCAGCGTTCAAACTCGACTGGCTTCCACCCCAATCGAGGTCAATTTCAAATGCAATGAACCGCCGCGTAGTTGTACATCATTATATTGCCGCGCCAGCCTCAACTCTGCATGGGACAAAAATTGTGTTACTCCGTAGGCAAATATAATTATTCCATATGCATTATCGGTTTTCTGCAGCTTTAGAACCTATCGAAAATCGATTCGCACAACACGCGAGCTGTATTTTACGAGCAAATTGTTGCACCGTTACAATTAATTAAAGAGACGACAGCATCAGCTAGCTTGGAAAAGAAAGTGGCTCTCTTTGAGAGTCACCTCCATTAAAAAAATCGAAATTTCATAAATCATCGGCGATATTCCGCGCAGGCTGACGCGGCTCTTCGGGAAATTTAATCACCATGTCAAAGTGCGCATTGTACAGCTCGAGTGAAAACTCCCCTCACAAAGGACCGCTCGAGCGCGTCAAAGCCGGACTTTGTCAAAGATACACTTTAATCTGCTCCCGTAGCGGGAGCCCCGCGAGCGAGAGAGAGAAAAAAGAGAGAGACGAAGTAGGGAGCGAAATTTTGCCGCGTGTGTTTGGACGCGGATTTACAAAGTGGGAGTAGCCTATTGTGTGTTGCCAGGGACAAGGAGAAGAACGGCTCGAGTGGCGTCGGCGGCGGCGCCTTCGGAGCCAGTGGAGGTAGCGGCAGCGTCGCCGGCCTCGGGCTGTCCACGGGCTTCGAGGCCCCGTGGCAGGTGAAGGCGCGCGCCACCTCCATTATGTACGAGACCCAGCTGAACTTTGTCGAGTTCGTCGCGCTCTTCAGGTCGTTCAGCCTCAGGGCGCGCAAGGACCTGAGGGACCTCTTCGGCCAGTTGGCAATCACCTGCCGCAGCCAGAGCGACGGCTCGCTGCGCGACTTTAACATACGGCCGTCGGTCCTCAGGCAGACGAGCGACGCAACACCACAACGAATCGGTAAGAGACTTTTCTCGACCAGCACTTCAAGTGCGACGCCCGTCCGGCATATTATTATTACTTCCGCGCGGTCAAAGGTTCAAACCAGAAGAGTTCTTAATGTGCGATCGATCACTGCCGCTTCGATGGCTAGTTAGCCTATGCGAAACTCCAGTAAAGGGTTAACTTTTTTAACGTGATCGATCAATTTTTTATGAGAATTTCGAAAGTTCGACGCAATCTATTCTTGATGCCCATCGAGAAAGGAAACTTGCGACAAACTTTGCCGAGTTGGTTGCACAATCAAATACGCGTATACGAAACTGATGCACTACATTGACTCGGGATGAAATTAAAAATGAAAATAAATTCGCAGGTCTATTAACACGCAACAATTCCATCGACTGTCACGAGTACAAAAGCAGCAGTAACCTACACAAGAAGCAAATTTTCGACGCCATAGCAGCCGCAAGCATTGTGAACAATTGCTCCGGCGTGGATACCTCCAAGTCCCAGGTCATAACGCTCGCTACCTTCACCAAGTTTCTCGAATCGCGCCAGCAGGAAAAACTCAGCGACGATGAGATCAAGGCACTCATTAAGGTATACCGACGACAATAACTATAAATACATAAAATACTGTGCGAGCTAAGTCGGTGTTATATTTTGCCAGCATTTGGGACGTTTATTTCCGTGATGACGTGTCTGAAGTAACTCAAGTGAAAACTCACTTCGCCGAGTCAATTCTCCCCGTCAAAGCTCTAAACTTCGCTATGTCTGCAGTCGCAAGGAATTTAGAGTACTCGACAAACAGACACTTCACTTCCGCGACATATTAACTCCCCTGTATATTTCTTTGTTTCCTCGGCGCAAAGTATTTCCGCGTAGTTTCGCTCGACTACAGCGGAGTGTATTTTCGCCTTACCTTCCATTATCTCGGACAATTAAGTCGATCTATAACGATGAGACAGCCAGAGCTACCGCGTGAAAGAGTGAAAAAGCGGGCTTTAAAAGCTTAATCGAGGTCAGGCTGCTTCTTCGCGCGCGGCTAAGGAAGCTGGAAACGAAAATAAATCGCGAAATATCGCTTATTCTATTATTTGCCGGGCGCAAAGTGTGCTTTGCTGTGCTGCACTCCCTCGTCCTGATTCTCCACTCGCTTTTCTCCTTTTCTCTCTTATTGTATTATTTTCACCTTCGTTTTTTAAATACGTCACTTCACTCTTCATTTATTTAGCGCGAACCTCGTTTCCTCGCGGGGCTTTTTACACACTCTTCTCGAGGTTAATTTGAATGTATGATTGGCTTGCCAATAGGTCAGATTTATATATAAAAGAGCGCGGCGCGTTGAAATATTAGCTGTAAAACGAGATGTTTCGACAAGTAATACGGAATTTCTAACAATGTTAGGGAGTAGCATAGGTAGTTGGAGGTATAATTCATATACTGTTCTACGGCGAGAATGAATATTCAGAACTCGAATGGTAATATATGCTCATCCGCTATACCGAGTAACTGAGCAAACTAATTAATTATCTTCGTGCAAACAGAACAAATTGATCATTACCCGGTCATTAGTGATGAAATGAATATATTCAATGTAGTTTGATTCGGAATGATTGAAAAAATCTTGGCCTTTCTTCGTTTGAGGGTTCTCAAAGTCGATTGAAAATTCAAATTGCACGCTACAATATACAGAAGATAAAAAAACAACTAATTGGCTTGTAACAAATTATAAAAACGAAATTGCTGAATATAAATTTAAATAATATTTGAAAATCACTAAATTGTTTGTAAAATGCTAGATTACTAGATTATTAGAGACTCCCTCGAATATCACTTTCCTCTCGTATAGTGCAAGCTTATTGAAAATTCAGAAGAGCAGAGCAGCAATCCGGACTGATTCAAGCCGAAAATTTTAATTACCTGCAGGTAGCTTTGTAATTAGCGCTTTGAGGGATTCACTTGGTCGCGTTGGCAGCTTCCCGGAAATAATTTCCCTTCATCCTGCAAACCTCGCGTTACAGATTCTCATCCCGACTCCTCATTAAATCGCCGTAGCGTTATATCTCGCTCCATTGCGCCGCGTGTCTCTCTCATCACCGTACCCGCCGTCTCAAAGCTGAGTGGAAAAACCGGAAAAACGGGGAAATCCAAAAAGAAACTCGAAAAAGCTTCAGCAGCCAGAAGCAGCGAAAAAAAGCGAGCGGAACGAGAGAATGCCCGGGCTCCGCAGTCACTCGAATAAAAGCCACGATGAGTTTTAAAGCTCCTGGCGCAGACACACTGCAGACTGCATGTGCGGTATATGCTCGTCGAGTTGAAGTTGTCCGGGGCGCATACACGCGCGGTCACTCGCTTTTTTCCGCCTAGCCGTCGGCGCTTCGGCAGTTGTCGTCGCTGATGGCTGGAGAAAGTACAATGCGAATGAAATTTTCGCATAGGTACAACCAGTTGCGCCGCGGCGAAGATAGCCCAGATTCGAGAATGTTTGCTCTCGTTTTGCAGAGGCACGAGCCTGACCCGGCGCTGCGCACACAGTGGTGTTTGTCTTTCGAGGGCTTTGCCCGTTACATGATGGACAAGGACAATTACGCCTTCCCGAACGAGTACGCCCTGCCGGCCGAGTGCGAGATGCAGCAGCCCATGTCCCAGTACTACATAGCCAGCTCGCACAACACTTACTTGACCGGGCACCAGCTCAAGGGCGAGTCCTCGGTGCAGCTCTACTCCCAGGTAACTTTCCTTGTTGTTCGTGTGCGTGTATGTGTGCGTGTACCAGTATGTACAGCACAGCCCCGATGTTTTGGCGACTTAACGTGCGAGCACCAGCTCATACTCGTCGCTCTTGGGTTCGCTGCTGTCGCGCAGCGCTTGATTAGCGCCAGACTGTTGCAGCTGCAGCGGAGACAAGTTGACGAGCGTATTTCGTGGCCCGGAAGCGCGCGCGGGTTGCGTGAGTATGCGCTCCGACAGCCCCTTGTCATCAGGTGTTAATGTACATATTGATCTTGCAAAAACTTGGGCTTTGTGACGCAGCCTGCGCCGCCGTGATTCCGAGGCTTGCGGGTTATGCTCTATATGAGCTTGTCTGTATGCACAAGCCTGCGGAGTTTCCGAAACTTGGGAGACGCGTGCAGTATGTATAGAGGAGCTTACAGAGTTTGATTGGCGTCCGCGGTGGCGCATGCATTATTAACCGCGACTCGCAAATTAGCCACGACGGTAGTAGTCAAACGGCCAGAAAAAAAACATTTGCTTGATGCGAAATTCCGGCTCATTTGTGTCGCACAGGTTCTGCTGACCGGCTGTCGATGCGTGGAATTGGACTGCTGGGACGGCGATGACGGCTCGCCACTGATCTATCACGGGCACACTTTCACCACGAAAATCCCTTTCCGCTCCGTCGTCGAGGCGATTGAGAGGAGCGCCTTCGTAAGCTCGCCCTACCCCGTCATACTGTCGATAGAGAACCACTGCTCGCAGAGTCAGCAGGCACGAATGGCCCAAATCTTTCAGGTAATTTCGAGCTCACATATGCGTTTCTCCCTTTATTCCTCACTTGCACGATAAAAGTTTAATCAACTATACGACGACGTGTTCGCAGTCCGTGTTTGGAGAGAAACTGGTGACGAAATTCCTCTTCGACTCGGACTTCGACGACCCGCAACTGCCGTCGCCGTCGCAGCTTCGCTACCGCATACTCATCAAGAACAAGAAGATGGTGGTCGATCCCACGGGGCCGCTGGTGCCGGTGCCAGCAGCGCACCGCGGCAAAATGCTCATATCCGAGCGGGCCTCCTCGATGAAGCAGATGCGCACGGAAATCAGCAGCACCTCCGTCGTCGAATATTACAGCGAGGATGAGGACGACGACGAGGACGACGACGAGGACGACAACATCGACGGTTGGTTACGCTTATCTGCTCTCTATGCATACATACTTTCCGAGTCTTTTCATTCCAATCGATAAACTCGACCGATCGATCGAAGTGCGAGACATCCGCTGGAGTCAGCTACTGATGATGGGCGTTGCGGTCGACCATAACGTGAGCCGCAGCGGTAAATCGACCGATTGTTATCGTTCCCCGCAGTATTTCTCTCCGCGGCAATGGCTTCCCGTTGTTCGGATTGCGCTGCAGCGACATCGGGATTCCGACTTTGTTTGCTTCCAACTACACACCTCTGTCGATTATTCACTTATAGTATATACTCACGCGCGTATGAAAAAAGTCAACCCTACTCACCGTGTATACTATACCCACGTCATTCCAAACTTTTTCAACTGGCTTATACAGACGAGAGAAAGACTAAAGTGAAAATTGAAGTTTTCTCCAAACTTTCAGACAACTCGATATCCAGCTACGAGCGTTACCTGGGTAGCGGTGGTGGCGGCGGCGGCCAGGGTGTCCACGGCCGACTGAAGAGCGATCCCGCGGTCGACGACAAGACGCAAAAGCAGAGTAGCCAGATCGCGAAGGAACTGTCCGACCTCGTCATCTATCTGCAGGCCATCAAATTCCGCGGCTTGAACACGACGCCCGGGCCGTCGGGCGTCAGCAAGACAACCCGCCACCAGCCGCACACCGGCCAGGTTCAGAGGCACAGCATAGCGGGCATCGGGACCGGCGGCATGGCAGGCTCCTCCTCGGGCTCGCCGCAGAGTCTCTCCACCTCCACGTCCATCGCCAGCGGCGGCAGCAATATCGAAAATCCCTTCAGGTTCGTCGTCTCGATCCTCTCTGCGCTATTCCGGCTTTGTGCGACATGATTTAAGGTCGAAGGATTAACGGCGCGTATAACTTTGTTCGCAGATCGCAGCGAGGCATGCCAGCCTGCTTTCAGACCTCCTCGCTGAACGAGAGCGCGGCCAAGAAAATCTGCCGCAAGCAGCCGCTGGGTGTGCTGGCGCACGCCGAGACGCAGCTGATCAGGACGTACCCGGCCGGCATGCGCATCGACTCGTCCAACTTCAACCCGGTGATATTCTGGGCGTTCGGCATTCAGATGGTGGCGCTCAATTACCAGACGGACGACGCGGCTCTGCACCTCAACGCGGCCATGTTCGAGCAGAACGGCCAGTGCGGATACGTGCGCAAGCCCTCCGTCATGTGGGACAAGAAGCACATGATGTACAGGTGAGAGCGACGTTGCGGGCGTGCACGATGCACTGGGACTGCGAGCACGCGTTAAAATTGAATTTGTCGCTTTGCAGGCGATTCAACCCCTGGGACAAGGAGTTCGACGGTCTGCACTCGGCCCACCTGACCCTGTCGATCATATCCGGCCAGTACGTGTCGCCCTCGAACCTGCTGACCAGCACGTACGTGGAGGTCGAGCTGGTCGGCATCCCGATCGACTGCGCCAAGCACAAGACCAAGCTCATCCAGGGCAACTCTCTGAACCCTATCTGGAACGACAAGTTCTGCTTCCAGGTGATGTTCAAGGACCTGGCCTTCCTGCGCTTCGCCATAATGGACGCGAGCTCGCACCACCCGATAGCCCAGCGCGTCCTGCCCCTGAAATGCCTGCGGCCGGGCTACCGGCACGTCCGGCTGCGCTCCATGAAGAACAGGGCCCTCGCCCTCTCGACCCTCTTCATCTACTCGCGGATGGAGGAGGAGAGCCTCGACTACAACACCTGCTGCCGCGACCACAAGGACACCTCGAAGCGGCTCTCCTCGAGCAAGGAGCCGGAGAAGCTGACGACCGTCGACCCGGCGGGCCTCGGCGGCGTCACCCTCAAGCGGCGCATGTTCTTCCTGATGGTCTACCACGTCGTGCCCGACGAGCCCTACACCATCCTCAAGGTCACGCAGGAGAGCACGACGCAGGAAGTGATGCTGCAGGCGCTCCAGAAGGCCAACATCTCCTCGGACCACGTGGACGAGTACATCCTCGTGGAGGAGGTGTCGCGCGGCTGGGAGAAGCGGGAGCGCGAGGAGCTGCCGACCCAGCGCGTCCTCGACCCGACGGAGCACCCGCTGCAGGCGCAGGCGCTCTGGAAGGGCCAGGGCCGCTTCCTGCTGAAGCGCGTCGGCGACGACCCGAGCAGCCGCGCCTGGCTCGCCTCGATCCGAAGCACGGCCGGCCACCCGAAGCTCAGCGAGAACGGCGGGGCCGCGGCTGCGGCTGCGGCCGCTGCGGCCGCGAGCCGCGACCGGGAGCAGGCGACGCACATCTGGGAGGAGGCCGACACCTTCCTCGTCTGCATCTACAACGTCTCGCCGGACATCCCGTACGCGATCCTGCGCGTGCCCGTGAGCAGCTCGGCCCAGGACGTGCTCGCCCAGGCGCTGGTCAAGGCGCGCCGCATGGAGGACCCGACCAAGTTCGCCCTGGTCGAGGAGCCCGAGTGGGGCGGCACCGGCGCCGTCGGCAGCGGCAAGTGCCAGTTCCGCATCCTCAGCGACAACGAGAACGTCTACAGCACCCAGGCCTTCTGGAAGACGCTGGGCCGGTTCATCCTGCGGGAGCGCGAGCAGGCCATGCCCAGGCGGCACCTGCTCCCGGCGACCCTCGACCGGCTGAGCAAGGGCTTCTCCGTCGGCAGGTCTGTCTCACTGCCCGGCTCGAGCAAGGAGAAGGTGCCGGTCGCCGAGGCGCTCTCCGACCCGACCTCCCGCACCGTCAGGCACCGCTTCCTCCTGCCCGGCAAGAGGCGCGAGGTCCACTCAGACGGCGAGGACGCCCGCGAGTCCGACCTCATGAACGCGGCGATGCAGCTCAAGAAGATGTCGCTTCGGAAATTCTGCGCCTGGAAGTCATAGTGGCAGTCGAGGGCGGCGTCGCTCTCCTCAATCTTCGCATCCCGGAGGAACTGATCGCCGCGCTGTTGTATTGGGCTCAACTGCAACGGCCGAGAGACAACTCGCGCGTCGCCCCCGACATCCGATTCTCGAGATCCACAACCACTGCACACGCACACACCGCGCGCACGCGTTATTCTTATTCCGAGTCGGAAAGATGAACGATTTGTCATCGTCAATGAGATTGGAAAGAGGCGGCACACATCGCCTCACGTTCATCCCTATATTAGGTAGTTCTTTCGTCGTATACAAAGTATAAATTGTTCTTTGTTGTTTTCTATAACCACGCCAACAGGCTACTTGTAAAGATTACATTACAACATATATATCCTCTCAGACGGACGCGCGTCCAACGGCAATTAGTTGTCCAAAAGAATTCAAAGCAGTAACATGTTATCTCCGGATGTACACTTTAGGACTTTCGTTCACCAAGCAACGATTACAACATTCTTCTCTGATGCCGAAGCGCATCTTTGCATCTACGCGGTTTCTATATCTATCTCACTGTACGTTCATATCCGAGCGAGTACGCAGGAAGTACACTTAAAGATAAAATTAATAAATATCGTATAAACAAGAGAGATATATATACACACACACACATAAAAACAAATGGCTTACAATATATAAAGAGACAGAAACAAGCACGCGTACACTCGAGGGGCAAGATACCCTCAGTATATCTCGTTATAAATATAATCTAAAAGCAGGAATTAAAAAATAACTGAAACGCCTACTCTACATTACACACTGTTTGTAATTAAGAAAAATGAAGATATATCGAAAATGATGTGCTGCGTATTATTATTATACTATACATTAATATACATAAACAAAAACAAAATATATATATATATATATAAATTAATTTTCTTACGGCCTTCTCGAGGCTAAGTATAAATTATATATATAACGTACCGCAGAGAGTTCGTAAACTTTTATTCGGGAGACGCTGCTAATGTGTACATCTTTCGTTGAATTTAAACGGTAAACATTAAACAGTGAGGTCACGCAAGACATTCGACGAAAATAGAAAAGTACGCCGCGTGGCACTTATTTTTCGCGATATGCGGTGCGCTTTCTTTCGCAATATTGACGTATGACGCTGAGGCCCAAGGTGAATGCTTCTCATCAGCATCTCGTTTCTTATCGAAGCGAAGATTGTGATAACAGCTATTATTATTACATACATCGG
Source organism: Cecidostiba fungosa (assembly GCA_900474305.1). NCBI lineage: Eukaryota > Metazoa > Arthropoda > Insecta > Hymenoptera > Pteromalidae > Cecidostiba > Cecidostiba fungosa. The sequence continues at coordinate 7,765 of UCOJ01000950.1, read as the reverse complement.
GCATGCGTGAGATTATTTGCAAATTCTTGTCAAGTGCTCTTGAATTCAAGATTATAATTCTAAATTGATTTTCGTTAAAATCATCAATTTGGTTTTGTTTTAAAATACAAGATCAAAAATCTCCTTTTTAAAAAAAATGTTGATGTTCGCTGTTGAATTGTTATGAAATAGACAAAATTATATTAAAGAGATAAAATGTATGAGCAATATATAGAGCGAAATAAGAAATATATTTGATTTTTCAAATTTAGAAGCAATTAGTACAGAGTTTTTTTACTTTAATGTACGGTAACAGGCTTGAGCAGAAAGTTTATTTGATTGAGCTGACCAAGCATTCGCCTTGCGACGAAAATAGTTTTTGAACGGGGTCTTCGAAGGCACTATTTGTTATGCACAGATGGCTCCCCGAGACATACAGTATTTTTCGAGATATGAAATATGATGATGAAATAATTACGCATCATTATAGGGACACATTAAAAATGAAGAAGAAGATGAATAATCGTTAACGATAATATTATAAAAAAAAGTATACATATATTACACATATAAACTTAAAACTCGAACGGTGTACTAGACTTAACAATTTTCATTCTTCAAAAAAATAATATATAAACACCTATATGCAAAGATTTTAAGGAAAAAAACTCTCGTCGAGTGCCAATTGCGTATTATACTTCCAAGTCAATGTCAACGCCATCGGTTCGTCGATCCCAAATTCGAAGGTCGCTAAAAACTACAACTTCGACAAATCTTCGGTAAAATTTTCTTTTCTTATGATACGTATATAATAAAGTGCAAACAAAATAAGATTGCGCGAGGCGGAAAATTTTTAATAAAAGCAATAACCCCCATTTTCGTGTCTCGCGCTTTAGAGACTTTTATTTTTCTACAACGAATAAACAATAGATAAGCAACTGGTGCATCATCACTGTTTTTAATGACTCTGAAAAATTTTTTTATGTCAAATATGAAGTACCTGCATTCATTAATAATTGTTCCATATTTTATTACTCGAAAAGCCAAAATGAAATTTTAATATTTTTTTGATTTGTTGAATTGAACAAATTTAGATATGTACTATGCCAAATAACATTTTTTCAGTAAACGGCAGAGATTCCGATTGACTGAAATGCAAAACAAATTTTACAAAAGAAAAAAGTTTGAATATTTTAAATTTTTTAATAAAAGCCAAGTATAAATCTAATACAACTATAAATTAAACAATCAACAAATTTAAAAAGAATGTACTTCGAGATAATGAATATTTTATACTAGAGAATCGTGAAAATGCAACTCGGTTGCTTTGATTAATGTTGGTTTATTATTTCTCATGTAATTTACAATTGAAAGGACCAGCGATCTTTTTACGACTACAAACAAATCTATATCGTAACAGTTGCATATCCAGTTTGAAAAAACGCAAAAGTGTCTACAGAAAATCGTAAAATCAGTAGTTTTATTTTTTTAATCCTACCGCGTCTTTTTAAAGCATGAGGACATCGTGATAATCCAAATATTGATCAACGCAATCGGCTAAAAAGATTTTTTGAAAATCTCGTTCATGCATTCTATATAAAAGAATGGATATAACAGTCCAGCTTCGTCTACGTCGTGTACCTGTTACGATCGATGGATCGACGCGCAACTACGCATATACTTCTTTAGGACCTCGATCGGAGGTGGACATCGATTAGGCATAGAACAATTATTTCTTCGAGAAATAATAAAGAATTACAACATAATGCGATAAAACAGCAAAATTGCGATATTAAATATTAAAAAAATATCTAGAAAACGTTTCTTCTACATATATTAAAACACGAATAAAATTTCGAACACGAACTTTGTCTTTTGAAATTAAAACTTGAAACATATTTATAACGTTTGTGATGTAAATACAATTTTTCGATTTAAATGTACTTATTTGAAAATTATATCATGTAGCGTTTTGAAAAAATGAGCTGTTAAAGTTATTATGTTTATATGTAAAATGTTGCAATTTCTGTTGTACTGTTATGTATTACGAATTAAATATGAAAATATCAAATGTTTGTCAAAATTATTTGAATAAATATACATTTTTTATACATACGGAAAAGTGTGCACGTCTACCAAGTTGCGTATGTTAGTAAATTAATTATGTATAATTTCGAAAACATCAAGAATATGCAAATAAAAGTTATTTGGTTTTTATATATTTCTAATTTACTTTAGAATAAACATACAGTTGTCATGCTAGATTTATATTTGTCAACGTGTAAATTTAAACTTGTACAATGAAAAAAAGACTTCGTGTTCGAGATTACTGTTTTTAGACTTCCTATTATATCCCTTAAATGATCGTACACGCGCATTTTGAAGTATAAATAAATTGCTAGATGCCATCGCTTCTATACGATCATCGTATGCGTTACACTTATAACGACGTACGTAATTTATGACTACTTTTAAACATTCGGGACCATTCTCATAAGATGACAAATATAAATATATAAAAGAAAATAAAAAAAATTAGCGAATCGTTATTTCAAGAAACCGTGAGCAGTATTAAGTTTTCAATCAATCCGTTACTATACCTTGTCCATGTACTGTAAAACGATCGTGTATATAAATATATACACACACATACATACATATATATAGATATATAAATAAATATACATATTTCTCGTGTACATATCTGAAATTTTCCCAAATAGCATAACCAAATTTACGCAATTTAAACGTGCGCACCTTATTATAAACCCATGACTTCTCAGAAAAATAAATAGCGTGAATTCATATACATGTCCGAGAAAAAGAAGTAAAATATGAGTAGATGACGAATTGGATGGACGAGAAACATTGTGAAAAGAGCTATGAAATATTGAGTAAGATACGATGGTATGAAACCTATATTCTTTGTTGCACTTTTCTATAAAATTTTTAAATAATCATGAGCCAGGCTGGCCGAGTGCTTGCGCATAATAAAAATAACAAGCTCTATAAATACACTGGTATTTCACTTATCTCTCGTGATAAGTAGCTTTCGTTGCATTGAATTATATAGGCGATACCTGGATGTTTTGTGATGAAAACAGACACTTTAAAGAAATATATATCTAGTAAAAATGTAATTATAATAAATATTTTATACGTTTTTGTTTCTATTAAAAATGAAATTTGTTTGAATTCTGAATTAAATTTTTCTTATTCAAAGTAAAATAACGATTGCTTAACATTACAATACTTATGATGCTGAAAATAAAGTTTTAATTGCACCAATTCAAAAATTAAGTTTTCCATTATAGTTGAATATTAAATCGTAGTACAGTAGAAAATGTTGTTTTTCAAAGTAACGAAAGCTAATATTACTAATACCATAAAATCCATTTTTTTATTTATAGTACTTATAGACTTCAGACGCTCACCGCGTGATCCTTTCATCCTCATAATTATTTTCTCAATTTTTACTTTTTGAGGTTAAGATGTCATGCATACGTAGAGATCAGCGCGAAAACGAATAGCCACTCAGAGAGAACGAATGGAATGATTTATTTGTTTATTTTTTTAGAGTATTCAGACATAATCCTCATTCGCTGCAAAATAATTAATTTAAAGCTTTTTATGTATTTTTCTAAAGCATCAAGAAAGTACTAGCAATTGATTTTTCACGACGATAATGAACTTTTCTGTGCATCTAATGATTGCTATAAATAATGCAGCATGAGCGATTGTTATACAACTAATATTTGTTTATAACCACAGCATTGACATTAAGACATATTTCACCTTATTTCATGTGTATGTACAACACGTGTGTTTCTAAAATCTATGTTAGGTTCTCCGATCTGTGTATATTCAATTTTCCGACATTATGGGTTATGCACATAGAATAAATTGATATTTGATCAACCAATTACACGATTTTCATTGATTATTAACATAATCAAACTACAAAAATGATTACTACAAAATCGTAACGATTTCCAAAATTAAATTGATTTTTCCTATATGAGTATCTGATTTTTTTCTAAACGGTACAATAAAATAATGATTATAACATGATTATTTAACATAATTATTTTGTTTTACATTTAATGTGTAACTTTAATGAACACTTTAATCCAAGTAAATAAAACTTAAAAGCCTTTCAATTAGGCACTTTTTCGATTCAAGTTCTTCAAACAAACAACAATCACCTATATTTTCAAAATATTTTTCTAAATAATCATTTGAATCATTTTGCTTTATTGATGCTTTTTTTATTTCGTTTTCAAGTATACTCTAACTAATCGATCACTACTAAGCGAGGCACAAAACATTATAATATTTATATACTGCGATCCGAGTTGTGATCTACATATTTGGATTTATTGATAAATTAGGTATATATTTTATTTGAAAGCTTAATCGCGAATGATTATTATAAATATTACACATGGTTTTTCGTAATCACTACAGATTTTTTGTGCAATACTGATTTCGATTTCTGAAATTGATTTTAGTTGATTATACGTAATTAAATAATCATTTGTTTCTGTGTGATTAGTGATTATTCAAGGTGCATAACCCCTCGGTTTTATCAATAGCTTTAATTACTATTCGAGCAGATTATAAATGGAAACACGTATTTTTGCTCCCATATAATATTTTTTCCATTTTATGCACCTATTTTATTCGGGAACGCATACGCTTTTGTGATGAGTAATATAGTGAAAAATAGTAAGTTTAAGAAAAAAAGGAGATGCTACGGAACATATAAAAAAAAGTACATGTGGTTACTTTGTACAAAAAAATTAAAGGATAAAATGTTTCAAAGTGTAATGCACAGAGAACATTTTTGATTAAACACAAAATATAACATTAACACGTTTAAAAAATTTGAATAACTATAAAAACTGGAATTTTCCGTATTCCTTGCGAACAAGCGCATTGTAGAAGTACAATGGAGGAACACTGTCACTCTTGCTGTAGTATAACTTTAAGGAAAAATTCTTTGGCGTAATTTACAAGTAGTCTCTTTCCATTCGTTTTTGAGAAAAAACAAATTTACTAATAAATAATGAAATAGCTAATATGTAACCCATAGCATGCGGTCATTTAGATTATGGAAATTACGATTGCTTAATATAATTATTATTATACATTATTATTAACATTGTTGATGAATCTACATGTAAATATAAATAAAGAGCATTTTTATAAAACTGATATATTTTTATTTAAATTCCTAAAAAAGATACTTTACAAATATTGTTTTTCATTTTAGTCATTTTATTTTTATTTATAGTCTATAAAGCCTTTTATAATTTATAAAAGTATAGAAAATATTATAATTAACGGTAATAACGAAATTTTCGAATTCGCGCGTTTTATATTACTCAATCGATTAGACTAAAATATCTCGTTGTCGAATCTCGTTCCCTACTGTTACAACATGAAGCTAAATTCACTCTATTTAGAACTTGAAGAATATTCTACTTCGGTGAAAGTGAGTGAAACAAATGTCATCACAAAGTTCTGTTCGAACGAGAAAAATTTTTAAATTCACATTTTTTGCTATTACGTTGCATTTGTCAGATTCTTTTTATTCAAATAAATAATAAAGTAAGTTTTTATTTTTTTTGCCAAAGATTTATAAAATTATATATTAAATATTGCATTCTTGTAATAATTTATTAATAAGTCGTATGTCCGTTTGCTTTTTAAAAGTTATTGCCAAATGTACACGGAAAAAAGTGAGATTTCAGGAGCACTGATAAAATTATGCTAATGAAGGATACCACATTTTGAGTTTGCATTGGAGCAGTGTGAGCGAAGCCAAATCGGCAAAAGAACTTATGCCGCACCAGCTTCAGTATTCACCTCTATGCCACTTCGGCTTTGTTCACATTGATCCAATGTAGAACCAATATGATACAATAATGACACACCAATGAACTGCATCAGTGCAAGTTAAAAAAGACTGTTTTGCTCTCGACTACTTGTATACTTTACCAGTCCCAGTTTTTTCCGTGTAGGATGTCTAATCTTATCACACAAGTTAAGTACAAAGTTGATATTCATTTTCCATATTACGTATCTTAGTTTACTCTTACTCGGGATCGGAATCGTACCAGACCTGTTTGAATTAAGCAAGGCCTTTCAAAATATATCCGTGAATATGTCAGTAAGTGTTTAATATATATCTATTATATATATATGCAATTTTTCATTTGAAATAAAACTTTGTAGTAAATTTTCTATCATTAATTGAATACAAAAGTCACTTGTATATACATTTTGATTTATTATTATTATATATAATAAGATTATTATTGTGTGTTTAACTTAATATCATAATTGTTTTTCTACTGTAAATAAAAATTGCATGCTATCAATTTCTGGAATATACATATAATAAAAGTTTTTAATTGTGCAATATTTAATATTATAATTATATAATCGTTCATTTTTAGGTCGCCAATTTTACTTTCAGAGGACTCATAGTACCTGTATTTACTCCTTTTAATAATGACGCGTAAGCACAGAAATATAATACGGAATACCCATTATCTTTTCAATAAATTCATGATTAACCTGTTCGTAGAGACCGAAGCTTAAATTTATCTATTATCCCAGAATATGCCAAATTTCTTGCATCAAAAAATATTAATGGCGTGCTTGGTAAGTGTTATTTACTACGATGTACATACTTTATTTCCTTTTGAATGTTATTATTATAATTGTATTATTTATTATAATTATTATATTTTTATTAATAAATAGTCAATGGTACAACTGGAGAAGGGACATCATTATCCACTGATGAAAGAAAAAAGGTAACGGAAGCATGGGCGGCTACCGTTAAAGAAACTAAACAACATCTGATGGTTCAAATTGGTGGAACGTCCTTAAACGATGTGAAACAACTAGTAAGTAATATCTCAAGTGAAAAGGAAAAAAATGCCAGATTTATTTTAAAAGCCGCTATTATTAATAAGATACTATATGATACCAATAGTTGTAATAGGCTTAATTAAGATACCTTATACAAATAGCATTCTGATTATTTGTTTTTAGGCTTCTCACGCTGAAAAATTAGGAGTAAATTCTCTCTTATGTTTACCAGAATTATATTTTAAGCCGACGAATGTGGAAGACCTCATAGAATATTTAAGCATTGTTAGTAAATCGGCACCAAACACACCATTATTGTATTATCACATTCCTAAAGTTTCAATGGTCAATAGTTAGTATATAAATATACAAATATGCATATATCAGGTGTATGTACCTAACTAAATTCATAACACGCATGTATTTTTTTAGTACATATGGGGAAGTTTTTGGAAACTGTACAGGAAAAAATACCAACTTTTTCTGGCATTAAATTTACAAGCAATGATTTAGAAGAGGGCTTCCAAGCAATGAGAGCGAATAAACGTTTTGCTGTTTTCTTGGGTAGTGATGTTGTGAGTTTTATCAACTTTTCGTCATAATATATAATATAATATATTATTATCTTAAAATATATATAATATATATGCAAACATATAATATAACTGATATTCCATGTTTAGCTAATGGCATCTGGTTCTACGATTGGAATCGATTCGTTCATAATGACGAGTCTTAACTTTATACCTGAGCCTGCCTTAGAACTATTAGAATTTGGAAAAGGTAATAAGGATTTGAAAAGCGCTCGAATAAATCAAGAGTTTATTAATAAAACAGTAAAAGCTATTACCGATTTTGGTAAGACTTAAATAAAAATATAAAAAAATTATATATATATATA
>UCOJ01000949.1:0-52544 GCA_900474305.1 Cecidostiba fungosa | reverse complement strand
GAGCCTACTTTTTCGCGAATGGTTCTACCTATTTTATCGACTAGCACCTAGAACTTATCGGTAACTTTTTAGCAGGGTGTTTACCTACTTAACATGCAAAATTACGAGAAAAAAATGATGTTCTTTACACCAGTGCGTAATAAATTATTTATATCAAGGTGGGTCTGTAACCGGGAAATAAAAAAATTACTTTTGTATTCAACTCGCAATTAACTATCGAACTTTTTTAAAACTTGGAAACAAAATTAAGCACGTTTTCTATAAACTGTAGTTGTGATAAATTTTCGAAATTGCAAAATAATTGTTCAAATATTATGCAAAATACTTACACGTTACTAAAGATCTGTGAAAATTTTCAGTTCTCTACTTGGACACTAGTTTTTATAAGTAGATGTGGTGCCTTAATACAGCACTCGTCTAATGCAGCTACTTATATATGCTAGTACTATACTTTTTCCGGCTTCATTTGCATTTTTGAATTTTCCTTTTTAAAATGGATTAATTATTCTTATAATATTTATAGCTATAGCCTTGCAATAAATTGCAACTAGCGTCAACTTTGTTTCCTTATTACAATTAACAGGACTATATAGCTACTCTTAAAAGGAAATTGAAGTTAATTTGAGTTGATGAAAATTATCTGTTAATTGACACGTTTTAAATAAAATACAAATGATGGAAATTTACTTATCGATATATACTCAAGTATTGCACGACAATAGCATTTCTTTTCGCTGCTTTCACCTTCTGATACGACGTTAATACTCATCCTCTTGAGCCTGTCGAAATTATACTTGATGAATTTCGGAAAATAAATGTATGAAGGGTGTGTGATGATATTATTATCATATCTATTTCGAAGACACTCCTTTGAAATACGTTATTAAATTTTTTTTAATTCTGCGCTCATTTTTATATTTTTTTATATAACGATTTTTAATAGACTTATCCCGAAAGTTAATTTAGGGTGAATGAAGGGCTATTATTAATTAAAGCTCTGGCTTTCTTTAAAACTGCATTTCTACAAGTATCTTGTTCTTACAAGATATATAACAACAGTATATGTATTTATTTCTCGTTAATGTTTTTTTCCATCCCCTCCACGAGTTGCGTGTCGCCTACTTTGACGATATCGCATGACTTCAGTATCTTCTCCTACCTCCTCATTAGAAAAATTGAAACAAAATGTTAATAAGTATATATTGTGTCAACAATTGTAAAAAAAATACATTGAAAGTCAATAAATTCTTTTAAATTAGAAAAATTTTAAATCGACAAATATTCGCGATGTTGTATCCTCCAGATGGTATACCTTTTTGAGAAGCAAAAATTCTGTTTTTGACACACTGTGTGAAAAATCCAATTTCTCGTTAGCGTATATATAGCGTGCGCGAAATACCGGATTTTCACACTGAATTCAAGGTGCGCACACACGCACGCTGAAATTTATTCTTATACGCTAATTTCTCACACAATGTGTCAAAAAACAGTATATGAATAAATTTAAAATGCAGTGGAAAATATAAATCATTTGTGGACTTGCTGATGAAACTTAATGAATAATATTAGTACAAAAGTGATAAATATATGTTTCAGGAGATTTCCTAAGATACGTACCATCAATCGAAACATTGTATGTACATATATATTAGTCACTACGGTAAATTCCGATATAAAAACAAATGAAGTCATCATCACATAGAAAAAAGCCGTGCAATGCGTCGAATTTAATATAAAAAGCGATAGACGTAATATCGATAAGGTAAATACGTATAGACAAACAGAAAAAGTAATTTTCCCACACGATAAAGCGATAAAATCTAGAAAATTATTAGAAATCCATCGCAATCGTATAATACGGTTATACACGGAGTTCAATAAAATGTGATAAAAATATAGTAGATAAGGACAATGCACCAGCAGAGAGTAAACAGGTATGTGTAGTACTTGGGACATCTCCCCCAGGAAGTTATTATCGAAAGGTATCGAGTATAAAAGAGTCGTGGTCGTCGCTATAATGTCACAAATCGAGTTAGATCTTTGCAGAGCTCACTTCTATCAGTGCAATCTATTAACCGGAAAACTTGTAAGTATTTTGTTTTTTGTTCTATCACGGTCATTGCATAAATTACCCATGCTAATTGTTATACATATATTTTTATATGCTCAACAGCAAAATGTCGAAACTTGTGCTGTTCCTATGCATTGCCTTCTTGGCCGTTAGCATCGTCGTAGCGCAGGCAGGATGCAAGCCTCCTGGATTTGTGGTAAGTCGAACAAATAAATCTTATTATTTACCTCGATTAAAAGATGCAACGATATTTCGTAAAATGATTCTATACTAGTCTGCAATAAAAATTACAAAATGCGTTCATACATTATTTTATCCTAGAGGAAGCTTTGTATAAAAACAAATTTGGCAACTATGCATTTGTTAGCATAGATTTTTCTTTTTATTAATTAGATATTTAAAAAATGCATCGATATATTTTATATTTGAACAATACTATCTATACTTTATTGAAACAATTGAACAACAACGATTCACAAGAACAAAAAATCTTAAAATTCTTTTATTTTATTTCTAGTGTACGTCGGACTCGGATTGCTGTGCCCCATTCGCGTGTAACCCTTGGGCCGGACGATGCACCAAGCCTATTGCTCCACCCGCTGGCGGTGCAGAGACACAGCCTTAGAGCTATATTTTATTAAAACTATATTTATCGAAAATTCGAAATTCTTTTAATTTTAAAAATAAGTAAGTTATTTAAATAAATACTGTAATAGATGAAATAATTTGGTATCTTATAAAATAAAAGTATATATATTAGCACAAGTTAAAAAAGAGTGTTTTTCATAATTGTCATTCCATCTTGCTTTTAAGTAACACAAAAACGGTCATTTAACATTAAAACTTTATTTTGCAAATATCATACAGTTTTTCACAGCGCCTTATCGTTATTGTATATAATACAACGTATTTGAAATAAATGTTATATCCATATAATTTTATCAGAAGCTTCGATTACAAAAGCATAATGCTCAGAAAACTAGCCCGGTAGATTTCAAACTATCGTCAGTCCATCGATCGAACTCCGCGATAACTTCATCGCTCATTTTTCCCTTCCACTGGTTCACCTTTCCACTTCTCATGAACTGGCCGTCAGTCTCGATCAGCTTGAATTTCTTATTTAGCTCGACGACTTCTTCGTAATTAACTGCCGGATTCGCCTTCATACTTGCAAAGCTCAGGTGGTCTTCCAGAACCTCCACCTCGTGAGTTTTCAATCTCTTTCCCAAAAAATCGGCCGTCTTCTGTATTACTGACGCTAAATCCTACAATAATTACATTGGGTTCATTAAATTATAATCACTCAAAAATCACTTAACATTTATAATCACTCACAGCTTTCATATCTTCGTACTTGATGAACAACAAGTTCTCCTTATCTTTGTTATTCCAGTAGCCCAGTACGTGTTTCCAGAAAGGTGCGAAGCAAACTGTATACAAACAACGAATATAACAAATAAATTCTAAAATAAAACTTTTATGAAAAATATCATCGAACTCACGTTTGCCGCCTAAAAAGAGGCTGCAGAACTCGTCAAAGTCTCCTCGATAGCCCTCGAGGAGCTTGCAGTGGTGATAATAAGATACACATGTATCCTTAGCGTTTCTCGCTACGTAGACAATCTTCGGTTTCTTTTCTCCGGTTCGCAACTGTCTCGGTAACAGATTGAACGGCAGATGAGTTTTGATGAATCTTGGACTAGGTAGTTTGTCGATGTAACTGACGCTGTCGAGCGCAAGCTCCGGTAGATCCAAGCCAGGGGTACGTGGGATTATCGTCGTGTAGTCGAAGAGCGGAGTGTGACTGTGGAATGTAGAGATGTGTAGAATTTTTGAAATGTTTATTGTATATACGTATATTGTTCTCTAGACTCACTCTAAAAAGGGAAATCTTTCGGAGAGGACGACCTTGGCACCGTCGAAATCCAGATCGTTTGCGATACACCAGACCATTTCTTGCGTCCACGTTGTTCCTGTCGAAATATATTTTTATATGTTAACATTTTGTTGTTATTATTGAATTTTAGCACGGTTTCTTTGTTTACCTGTTTTTGGAAAGCTGCAGACCCAGACGTCGTCATCCCGAACTTCCATGTTCTCTATAGCATCGGCAAATTTGGCATAATACTCTGGAAGGCAAACTCCATCGACGTTGATATAGCCAGTGCGAAAATCACTGGTAAACTTCTCCCTCAGAAGACGGTTGAGGTCTTGGTCGATCGCTACGATTTGCGGCGGCATGTCGACGCTGAATTTATTTCACTATATATATATATCACACTTTTTATAGTTTCTATGAAAACTTTTTGACTAAAATTCACAGTATTTAATCAGAACGAGTAAAGATATATAGTCTGCAATAAGGACTATATCCAAAACACTATAAAAAAAGAGAACGACTATTTGTAATGATCGTTGATCCTAGAGGCCAAAACCGACTTCTCCGTTAAGATATTCCAAGACATGGAAGCTTCGAAACTATCGCTTTCAAACCTCACTATTGGCATCACTCGCCGATAGCATCTCGAGAAAAACTGCTGTTTCCATCGTTGTGCCAAACTCTTTTATATACACGCACAAGTGCGTAAACGAGCAAATCGTAAAAAAAAGACCGGCGAATAGTATATAATATTGTTTTTCCGGCCAAAGCCACTGGAGCAAGGTCAAGAGTTCGCTGGCTTTTTCTCTCTCTCCCTTCTTATTGTTCTGTGCTGCTTGTGTTACGGACTTGACCTTCGGCTTTTTTTTTCTGTATCTTGCGATAGACACTTTTTTTGGCTTTTCCGGGTTTTGGAGATTTCACGGATGAGCCGCGAGGATTGTTTCGCGGGATCGTTCAACTCGATAAAAAGGAGCTGATTTGCTCCACTTATGCAACTTTGTGATGAGGTTTTATCGGAGCAAATAAATTATATAATTAATATATTGGATAGAGTTTGTCACCTGATATTCTTGTTTATTGGATAGTAATAATCGCGACCGATTTGAATTGGTTCATAATACTAAACTGTTGATCTGACATACCGAAAATCTGTTATTGGAAAGAGTCAAATATGGACGAAATTGTTTCGCCTCTATTAAGTAATATGAAAATTCAAAACTAATGCATTTTCTGAGTAAACCTATTTTTTTATTAGCAATAAACGTTTGAGCTTTCATGGTAAAAAGTACTTTTTGTTTCTTCTAAAGACTTCCTCATGTGCGAAATGCGGAGCCGAGAGAAACGGTAAGGTAATCGATTTAATGGGAAATTTACGAGTCAATAAAAACTCTAACCTTCGTGCTTTAACTTGCTAGATATAGTAATTTACGAATACAACTATATTTATACGTAAGTAATAAATAGTTATTGTATACAAAACTAAATATATTAAATCTTCATTAGATTACACACTTTTAAGTCAAAGGGAATTTTCTATTATAGTTAGTATTAGACCAAAAGTAAAACAATCGAATTTTTTTTATTAATTTTAAATAAATTTATTTGTTATACTTTGTTCTTTTTACAGTCACAATTTACAAGGTTTATTTAAAATTACATCTATGTCATGTATACAAATCAAAATATGTTTAAAACTGAAGCGTTTTGAAGGACTACAAATAAAAAGTACTTTTTGACTACATTATTATAAATCTACATGAAAATTAAAAAAAAAGGAAAGGCACTGGGTTATAATGCTTGGCTAAGATATACATTTTGATTACTTGATGCGAATATTTAAATAATAAACTTTTTACTCTAATACGATTTGAGAAATGGCAAGAAAAAACTTAATTCTAAATGGTTCAGTTCAAAGAACACTGTGTACTATGTTTCAGGTACTAGGCTCATTCCTTTTTAAATTAAAGCCTTTCTAAGGGTATTTCATACAAAAATATTTATAAACTAAAAACTATTCATATACGGTAATCCTTTAAATGCTTGGTAAAATTGATGCATAATCTCATCTACATTGTACTTTATTTAAATCAATTCTAATAATCTTTAACAAAAAAATCAGACTTTAAATCTCAGCCAATTTTTTTCTTTTTGCATGAATATCATACTCCTTATAAGATGATTTATTAGAAACTATATTATGGTATGTTGCCTTATTTAAATTACAAAAACTGTCATGTTTCATATATACTGATACGTGATACTCATGTATTTAAAAAGATATTTTCAGTCTTGATCAGGTCGATTCTATAAAGTTTTATATTGCATAATACTTTCTTCGTTATGAATTTAGTTAGTCAAGAAATATGCATTTTTGAAACTATTTTTTTTTATAACAAACACCTTTTTAAATAATTTTATCAATTGTTATTTTTAAGGTAAATTTATAAGGTGTAGAACGATAAATGCAAAACTGATGACACGAAATTACATTCATTAAATGAAGATGATATGGAAGGCATTTTTATATTTACTAAGTACTTTTTAATTTATCTAGTATTTATATTATCACTAGTATTTACTTCATGTCATCACTGCGGCCATACCATTCAACACCAAATGATTCACCTTTAAACTAATCCGAATATTTGTAATTTTGAAATTAGTTACCATGTTTTTTATATTTTCTATTTCATTCATTATAAAATATTCAGAGATAAAATATTTCATCGTCAAAGGAAATCTATTTTACAAATAAATTATATAATTACAGTTATAAAACTCTCAGAGTTGTTGCTAATAAAGTCCAAGAGCATTGTTATTTTTAAAAAAATATGTGCAAAGTGTACTTAATAGTGTAAAAAAAATTTGTCACTTATTAAAAGATCTGAAAAAGTATTTTTCATTTCATTTTTGTACAAAAGGTAAAGGTAATTCAAAATTGGTTATTAACTAAGAGAGCATTATTTGAACGTTCAGTAACATAACATATGTCATTTTCGTACAAAAATTAAATGAATCACCGGATGAAATTTTATTTCTTCACGTAATCTGCGTCCAGCAGTAGATTCAAACTTTCGTATCGCCTTAATTCTAATATACTAATGTCGCCACTTGAACTATAGAACACAATCGATGTTATAAATTCGAAATGACGCTTACACTTTGCGACAGATCCACCTGTCCCCTTAGCACTTTCTGCTGAAGTTTTTTACCAAATATTTTGGCCATTAACTTGTTGCACCGACCCTCTTCTTGTAACTGCTGTTGTCTCCGTTTTGCTCGAACCTCGGTGAGCTGGAAGTATCGCTTTCGTAATCTCGCTCTCATGTCTTCGTCCGATATTTTCTTTTGTACACTTTCTAAAAAAAGTCATGATTTTTTTTAAGTAAAATAATTATTTTCTACTAATATTCATTCAATAATAAACTTACTTGTAATTTTAGGCTGCTCAGGCCCCGTAAAAATATTGGTAGTCGTTGCCATTGCTAACAATTGCACACGCCTATCTTTTCTAAGTTGCCGAAGTCTTTGAATTTCAGAAACATACTGTCGGCGTGTCTCAACGTTATCCGCAAATCCAGGATTGTTGGATGCCAAGTATTCCTATGGTATAACAAAAATTTATTAAACTCATGATACGCTACTTTATATGGAAACATACGTTATTAAAATCAGCACAACCAACCTGCAATGTGTTTTTCTTCTCGTTATAAAACTTATTCGGTTGCTCTTCCCTGAAGTCGCAATCGCAGCGCTTAATCGTACGTTGTAATCCTCGACAGGCGCAACGAGTGCCACTGGCATTATCACGGAGTTTTACTCGTCCTCGAGACCTAGAACTCTGTAAAGGCACATTCTTTTCTATACTTTTAATTTCCATATTGATTTTGCCACATTGTCCTGTCTCACTATCTCCAGCTTCTACATCTTCGTCATCATCGACAAAGGCCAGTTCATACGCTACTGCTTTGGGATAACTCTTGGGAACACAATTGCAACTGCGATCTTTCTGATAGATCGTGCCGCAAACACGACAGCATTTACAATCAGTTGACGTAGTATCATTCGTACGCGCACTCAGCTGCGGACTATTAAAATTGTTATTAGCCTTTGACAAAAAATGATCATGAATGGTGTATATCGAATTCTGTTCCTTACCTAGGATACGATTTTGGGCGATCCTTCATCTTGTTTCCACAACAAGAATTTTGAGTATTTGCTTCTCTAGCCGATTTACTCAAAAAATATGGTTGAACTTTTTTATTCGAATGGTGACTGCACTCTGTTCTCGCACTTGACGTTTCCTCCGTTCTCTTACATTCGCAACTGCAGTTAGTACTGGTGATTTTTTCAAACAGTTTCCTTCTGTGAGGTTTGTTTATCTGCATCCTTTCGAAACCACGAACCAAATTTTTATTTTCACATTCACAATCTCTGCCGCACTGACAGGATGGCGACTCGGGCAATTTGAATCTTCCGCAAGAGCACGTAGGTCCTGTAACAGACGATAAAAGATTTGTATTCATGTATAATAATAACTTTTTTCATCATGATTAGTAACTTAAATATATCGGTATTTTTTACAAACCTTCACAAAGACGATTATCGCAAGTTTGACTTGCTGTAGCTGCTTTCTTCGGTCTATCATCTTTGTGTTTGACACTTACTTTGTCATTGATTTGACAACTGCACTTTAACTTTGTGGCATTCAGCTGATTTTTCGTCTTTTTCGTATCTTCTGATCTGGCCTCGCTTTGATAATCATCTCTATCGCCGTCAGAATATAAGTATTGTTGCATAGGTGGATTTTTCGATGTACAGCACTGACAGACGCGAGCACCGCATATACAACTCATGGGCTGAACGTTTGAATGGACAAGACAAATGGCAGCAGAGGTCAATGGAGGCCTAGGCGTTTGCACGTATGCATTTGTTAGTTTTGTGTTTGGACTCTGAATTCTGGCTGACACAATCTCACTACCCGTCCTCGAATAAGCCGCCGAGTACTCGGTAGCTGTTTGCGTGCAACTGTTACGTTTTTTCAAACGTTTTACTGCATTCGATCCAGAAGGAGGACAATTTGCTAGGTTGCAGTGTGACGACCACTGTCTATTTAGCTGGCCATCTTCGACCAAAATATTACCGTTTTGATGCCGGGGATGATTGGTCGGAGGTAGAGACTTTTGCGGCTTTGAGCTGGATTGCTTGGATTTCCGAGGTGACGATTTTGATCTTTCTGGTTTTGTTTTTGTTTGTTCGAGCAGCTTTTTAAGATTCGATAGATGGCTTATTTCATTGGTTATCCACATAAGTTGGTTGCGCTTCTCCATTTCTGCGTAGGAAACTAGCTTGGTGTCAGCAGAATCCGAATCATTACAACGGCGTAACTCGTATCTGCGCTCGGACATGGTCGCAGGCAATCGCCAGTCTGCGCTGTTACCGACTTCATTACTCGAATCCACTGGACTCCGTCTATCATAAAAAAGGAGAATTTTTAAATATTTATATGTTCTTTTTCAAACATATCTAGTTAATAAAATCTAGTGGAAATACAGAATAAGGGCTATATTACCTGCTATTAACAACCGCATCTAGAAGCGCTCTGTTCTGATCCTGCGGCGAGCTATTGGAAGTAGAAGTTATGAACATGTCTTTCATTTTCCCACTTTTATTATACACTCTCTGAGGTAAAAAACACTCGGAGCTTTCGCTTTTGTTAGTCGGTGTATTACTGCTGCACCTCCTGTCACAGTCATCTGCTCTCAAACCCATCCTCGCTTTTCTACCGTCCATAACAGTCCTATCCGTATTTCTATCAAATTTATCACTATTGCTGCTCTCGATTTCAGCTGTTGGCATAAAATGAAAAATTAAAATTTCCGTTTGTTTTAGATAGTTGACATATTTATAAAATACGG
The DNA here is from genome assembly GCA_900474305.1 of Cecidostiba fungosa. Taxonomy (NCBI): domain Eukaryota; kingdom Metazoa; phylum Arthropoda; class Insecta; order Hymenoptera; family Pteromalidae; genus Cecidostiba; species Cecidostiba fungosa. The sequence continues at coordinate 42,673 of UCOJ01000949.1, read as the reverse complement.
GTGGGTGGCATGGAGTAATATTTACCAGGAATGTTAATAATTTCTTTGATAGCCCTAGCCTCATTCGTAGGTGCCGTTTTCTTCGGGCTTTTTTTCTTTTGCGAAGGTTTCCAATCGTCCGACGAGTCAGTAGTGTTCTTCGCCAGAGCTTGTATAATCTCCGTCCTGTACACCTTATTTCTCGCATCAGCCGGATTCCATGGGACATTCTCTTCGAGATTGTGTTCTATCTTATCGTCCGTGTATTTGGCGGTAACAAGCCTCTTGACTACGTGGTGTATCAGGCGCTTCTTTACCTGCTTGTCTAGTTTATTCGCATCCACAAGGCTCTTCAGAATATTGACACTGCGTTCGAGATCACGTACCAAACTATCCGAATCACCCCAGAGCTTTTCGTCGATACTCGAACTCGTGTTAGGCATAGTCGAGTTCGAGCGGCCAGTGTCCACCGAAGAGACCTGACTTGTACTACCGTTCGGCACATTTTCATAAATGTGTCCTACAAAATTATGTTCAAATGTTATAAGTTAAAAATTTGTTAATAACAAGTTTTTAAAATTAAAATAATTACCTGGAAAATATTCAAAACTGTTCGCTCTACCAGTGACATTTTCCGTGTCATCGGCTTGAGGGGTCAAGGAAGCATTTTGCGAAGAATCCGAACTGCTCTCTTCTTCTTTTTCATTTTCATTCTGCTCCTCTTCCTTTGAAGTTGATGCATCTCTTGTGTTGGGGGTCTTCGGATTCTGCACCTTATACGTACTTTTAGGATTTTTCAAAATCGAATTCAATGATCTCGGCGCTAAACTAGTTGCTCTTTTCGGAAGCGGCGGTTTTTCTTCCTCCTTTAAATTAAAAGTAATACAATCGTTCTCTTTCTTTTTTAATTAATTTCTTATAAAAAAAGTTTTTTTAAGAATCTACATCTCTGAAAATTCTGAATTTGAAAAAACAAAAAAGAAACGGCCAAACTAATCACCTTGGGAACGGAAACCTGCACTCCGACAGACTCCTGCGCGCATATTCTCAAACTCGTTTGTATCTGCTTGTTGCAAGTCATGGGCTTCTGATTGTTTACGACTGTAGCGATAGAAGAAGTCGAGTTGAAGATGAGCCTGGGGATGGCCTTCTCGTTGCCGCACAGGTTCAGTTCGCTCTGGCTGCGTTTGAGCGGATATTTAGACGTTGGCGAGGCCAACAAGTTCATCGACGAGCTCTTCTTCAGCGGCGATGTTTCCGCCGGATCGTCCTCAGGTTTCTCAGCGTTCTTCGGAGAAGTGCTTGTGGCCGTTGGCGGCGGAGTTGACTGTGGTGTTGCGGCTGTGGATTTTTGATTCGATTCTTCTTGGGGGAACTTCAGGGCGAGCGGGAGTTTGAATACGTTGGCTGACTTGGGCGTCTCGATGGTGTCTTTGGCTTCCTGTAGAAACTAGGTGGAGATTATAGATAGTGATCGCGCGATAATTTTAAAATAATTGTTGAAAAAACTAACAGGCTTCATCTGCACTATCTATTTAATTGTTTATTTCTAGTATTTTAATATGAGTGCCAATTTTTAATTCATCAACAAACCTTAAGTATATCCTTTCTGCTCTTGGAGCTAGCAACTTCGTCAGACTTGACCTCATCCCCCGCGACAATACCGGGGAGATGATTCTTCACAATCGGCGTAATTTCGATCTCACTTTCGCTTCCCGAAACGTTTCCTAACAACAATAGCGGCGTCGAGTTGGCATCCGGTTTGCCGGCTAGTGTCTTGGTCAATCCATTGCCACTGCCATTAGCTGTTGAAGCAAGGGATAGTACAGCAACTGCGACACTGGTTCGGATAGCTCCAGGAGACTGTTGCTGCTGTTCAGTAGTGACACCTTCGGGGTCAAGCCTCAGAGCGGCAGAGCAGCCACGCGCCAAGGCCATGCGCTCAAGGGTACTCAATCGCTTTGAGCTCGAGTGCAAGTAGCCTACGTCTGCACCGCTGTCCCACTCGAGCGGAGGCTTGTGCGATGCGACGCTCGACGTCGGGGACGGCGCTTTTCGCGGGTCCCCTGTTGACTCGCTCAAGCTTGGCGGTTGTTGTTGCTGATCTTGTTGATGTTGGTCTTGTTGATGACGTTCTTGAAAAGAGCACTCGACGGCCTTTTCGTCGGTTACGACAAGGCCTTCATCGTTGCTGCTAGTGTTTGCAGGAGATTGCTCGTGCTGCTGTGAACGTGGCTGTTGCTGCTGCTGCTCGTCGTCGTCGTCTTGGTCTTGGTGACTGTCGGAGTTGGTTGATTGTTGTTCTGTCATGGACTGTTGAATAAAGTAAAAGTTTAGCACAACAGAGTTTAATTTATGCTTGATTGAAAAAAATGTTGACAAGCAAATTAATCATAGTTTTTAATTTAAATATTTTAATACACTGTATCGTAATCTTTTTTATCTACTACTTCAATTGTATAATTCATAAACCAAAATTAACTGACATTGAAAGCTTTATACTCAAATCTAATCAATTCCAATAAAGCATACCTTAACATAAATAGAAGATCCTTCAGTAGATGAAGACTGTCCGATCAACGGAGGTCTGACCCAGCGTCGTCTTTCCTTTGGAATATACGACTTAAAGTTATAGTCCTGGCCAATGCAGCTCTGTCTACCAGGTGTGTATTTAGGGCTTAGCTCGTAAATACTGTAATAATACTTGGAACTCTCTGGCGCATTGTAATTTGAAGAGGGCAATGCAAAATACTGATGCAGATTCGAATTCTGAGCATACCTACAAAGACAATCTAATTTTAATACCGATACATCGGTGCCATATCTCCTGACAGTTCATGTATCTGCGAGCAAAACTTTCGGACAACATGATCATTCTCTCTCGAAAGCTTGCCATCGTCAAACGAACAAGAACAACTCAGCCTTTGATCACCTACTTTTGATAATACTCCATCACTTGAGAGGAGAGCGCTTTGCTGGCCGTCGCTCCCAGAGGAACCTTGGCCTGGCCAGTCGCACCAGTGGCGGCGTTGACCAGTCGCCAGGTGGACCTCCGTTCTCCCTCCTGATGTGGTGAATCCTCGTCGCGCTTCTTACGTCCGTTCTCCAAACTGGACTCCGAGTCGTAGTCCATTATAGTTCCTCGTACCCGGAGGCAGGTCACATCTTTGGTCTCTCGAGCGAACTCCCCGCACACGAGCCACTGATGCAGAGTCTATCCTCGAGTCTTTGTCGCACATAACGCGGTGCACTGTATATACCCTCGCTGTCCTGTCACACACAGCGGACGGACTCTTGAAAACAACAAACAACGCCACACACGGATGAGGTTATGATGCGACGCTACTCTATTATAATCAACTACGATTGGGCGCGCGATGCGCAATTATCCAGACTTTGGAGGGCACTCCGGTGCGATGCCAACGACGCCGATGGGTTTACCGGTCGTCCGGGTCCGGTCAAGCACGACAACTTGATTCGACGGACAGCTCTTGCGTTATATTCAAATTATTGTTTACATGTCGATATGTAATGCGGGACGTGTATTCGAAAAACGTCTGTTTGGCGACGCGCCGCGGGCTGCACATCCCCCCCACTACAGTCGCTTTTACTACTCGCGTTCGCGCCACAAAATGGCGTGCCGATGAGTCAATTGCGTCGGTAAGTTCGTCTGCTTCGTTTATGAATGGGACAGACGAGGATGGCGATACGAGAGGCGGTAGGGCTGAACAGACTCGTTCTTGGGGATCGTCGGCTATTATTTGCTAGGAGAGAGTATGATATGGTCGGAGTTTTTATTTATCTCGGTCAATGCAATGCGTGTGTGTGTGCGGCTTTGATCTTGTGACGGTCATCTAACGAGCGTTGATTTGCGTTAAAAATTTTGAGTTCACATTCATTATTATATACGAAGAAAATTTATTTTTTATTTATATCGTTTATCGTAAATTCCATGGGCTACTTGCGGTTGCTATAAATGAGAAACGCGAAAAGCTTATGAAATAATAGAGAAAAAATTGATATCGCGTCTATTTTCATTCTTATCAACAGATAAAAGTATAAAGCGATGATTTTCATTTTGGAGTTTCGGAGCAGAACGCAAAAAACCGAAATATTCGAAATAAATCGAGAATGACCGTATTCGGAAGCACGGAAAGTCCAAAAATAATAATCTATACATAGTCAGGAGGCCGGCATCAGTCGCAAACCCTTTCAAAAAATATCGCACGTCCTCAAGCTCGCAATTGCAGATTGAGCCTGAAGTTCGCAGTCGTCCGCGAGCGAGCATTCAGCAGTCGACGGCAACGCCAGCTACAGATGATTTCACGTGCTAATAATGGTGGCCCGGACACGTTCTTCCCGATTAATACTGCAGAGCAGCAGTAGTAGCGACGTCGAGCATCAGTGCCAGGACAGCCCGAGTGCTCCCCGCCCGCTGCCGTCACGTTCCAGCGACAACATCAGTAGCCGTCCCGACTGCATGGCTCTCGGCTCGTGAGACGCTTCTTTCGATCGCGCGACGATTTGACGATAGTTGTTCTCTCTTCGACAACCATCAGATCCCGGAGATATCCATCATCATCATGGACGACTGGGGTGAGTTTAGTGCTGCCAGATGTTCGATAAATCTACTCGTCTTCGTCATCAAAAAATCTCACAATCTCTTTTTCTTTACTTTATCGCAGATTCCGACAAAATCGAGGCGCAGTTCGAGGACCACCTCGCGATGCGCTCCAACAAATGGGAGGGCGAGGACGAGGAGGAGGAAGTCCTGGTACGTGCTGCAGAGAATTTTAACGAATACTTTACTTTTTTACCTGGGTCTACACACGGCTGATAGAGACGGTGTGACCCAGATGCCCCTGCAGGTGCGCGCCTGCTGTGCTCTGCTCGCACATAACCTGACACACCACACGCGGCTCTTTCGAACACTCTGTCTGTCTCTTTCTCTCTCTCCCTGCCACATGGCCAACTTTCCCTAAGCCCTTTTCGTCGCGAGCTTGCGCGAGATCGCGAAATTTGACCCATCGATTCTAGGCGCTCGGAGCTTTCTTTTCCGAGTTATGAGCTCTACAGTTTGTTTATTTATTGCTAACCACAGATCTTGTGGGATCTGCATTTGGAGGTACAGCTGTTCTAATAGAGAATGCTAATATGGAGATGTTTAATTTGCTTGATCGTTATTCCAGTTTGACATCTAGTCAAACCGATTATGGGTAGTCGAGTTGTCATTATAGATTGTATGTTCAATTCTTTACAGTCTTCTATAACACTGTATAATACGAGTTGTTGCCTAATAAATCAATTGACATTTTGCACTACTAAAATTTATCCAAGATTTTGTTTAGTACGACAGTTAGGAATGCAATAAAGTAGCCAAATGATCTGTGAGCATGGTTACTGTAGTATTCATTCAAGAGCAATTTTTTTAATTACGTAATAATTAATGCAGGAAAGTTGGGAAGACATGAACGATGAAAAAAAGGATGTTGAGAAAGTCCCGTCAGCAGAAGTCCCAAAGGCAAAGCCAAAGCCTAAGAAAACTTTAGCTGAGAAAATTGAAGAACGAGAGGTTTGTAAAGTCAAAATCAAATGTACTTCACAATCATAACCATTGCAGAGATGAATATTAATCATTTACTATTACTGCAGAAAAGGGCTCGTGAAGAAGCTGAGCAAAAGGCAAAGGAAAAGGAAGAGGCTCTGACACCAGAAGAAAGAAGAGCTGAGATGCTCAGAAGGCAAAAACTGCAAGAAGAAGCCGATCTGCGACTCGCTATGGAAACTTTTGGTTTGTCAAACCTTGTAGACTTTAGTTCTCGTAAACCTCCTAAAGAGAAACGCGAAAAGAAATAATGATAACTGTATTATTACTTTCGTCACTGACTCACTCACTCAAAGAGATAAAAGAAAACTATATAAGTGATATAAATTTACGGCAGCATTTAACTCAAATGCAAAACTCGAGCAAAATCAATTTTCTATCTCTTAACTCTATAAAGCGACTGTGATTTTTATCGAGTGGAGACTTATAAGATTAAATTATGTGAAATTTCGTATTAAATTTTAAATGTTTTCTAAGCACTTGGCAATATTCATTGTAAAACAGCTCTCAATGTTAATGCGTTATAAGTATATAATTTGTCTTATTGCTAATGTCTTTCTTTTAAATTATTATATAAAATACTCTTGAGAAAAATTTTGTATAAATGTATGTGTTTTTTATACATATTTATACCCATGCAATTTCATATGGGTATAATACCTTTATGAAATCGGGGATATATATGTATAAAGACCAATCGTTTTGAAAAATCAATTAGATTCAGTTGATTTTCTCCTTCTATATGAAAATTAATGTGACTGATACTGCATAATAATTTTAAACGTATAAATAATAAATAAATTTTCTAATACTAATTGTATATAAGTATATAAAAATTTTTTTCCTGGGACAGATGAAACATTCTCAGAATTTTGATTATTAAAATAACCACTACTATATTGACACAACGGTGATAAAAAATAAATCGAATAACGATGTCGTTTATATGAATTTTCTTTTTATTTCATTACTAATTAATTTATATTTTTAATCATTATGTCGACTTCAACAGTATTGTAAACGATATTTAAAACGAGTTAGCTCATATTTATATTTTATATTAAACGACGCATCTCGCTCGATGATTGAATTTTAGATTTAAATTTATATAAAGGAATAATTTTTTATAGTATCTTCATGAAAATTTTGGTTGAGTTTTGGGGATCAATATAACTATATGCGAGATTATATAATTAATTTTTACCATTTCGATTTTACTAATATTACAATTAAATTTATTGACAATGTTATTGTATTTCAATAAAAGTTGATATTTCATAAAAACAAGCCGTTGTGTCTAAATGAGTTTTTGAACAACCTTGCTTATCATTGCAACTAACTTCATTTTCAGAATGCAAGATCTGATTAAATTATTGTTTGAAAGTTTGTGATACTGAATTTTTAAAAATTTCATAAGTATTAAAACGTTTGTCCCGGTAATTAAATTTATTTTAATACTAATAATACGAAATAATCACAATATTAACAGTTAATTTTATTCGACTATTACTATGTTCTTTTTATTTAAGTACTGAATTCTGAAAAAGAAATACAAGTTAAAGAGTTTTATATGTACGTCATCAGACGATTTTATAATTGACGATAAAAATTAAAATTTAATTTGTTTTATTTTAAAGGAGTAACAGAAGGATCTTCAGGCATTGACGCTATGATGCCAACAAACGCTGATGAATTTAAAGAATTTGGTGATGCGTTAATGACGAAAATCAACCAATTCAATAAACACACAGATTTCCCATTATTCGCAGAAGAATTAATAAAGAATATTTGCCTAACGCGTGAGTTGAATATTAAATATTTTTGATATTATGACCAAGTTGCTGGTATTTCTAACTTCTTAAATATAATGGATATAAAAATTCTAAACTTGTTAACATATGACGTTTTTTGATAATTGAATTAAAAATATTAATTACAACTTTTTCATGCAGTTCCGGTTACTTCTTTGAGGAAAATAAAAACAACGGTAGAAAGTTTGCACACTGAAAAAGCAAAAATGGATAAAGAAAAGGCAAAGAAGAATAAGGGCAAAGGAAAGGCCAGGTTGAAGATGGACGGTGACGAGCTTGGTGATTTTGGATCGTATGACAACGACTATGATGACTTTATGTAGCGACTTTGTACAGTCTTGTACATTCTAGTCGCGCGGTAACAGACACGAACACATACCTACTAAAAATAGCAGAATTGCAACAGAGTGCAAAAGAATACATGCTACTGTTTACTGTACGATTATTCGTGAGAAATTTATAACTGCAAGATTAATCTTATACATATTGAGTATAGGCGAAGACAAAATAATTTACCTCGTTGATTTTAAATCAATGCTTTTTAATGATGCCATAATTCTGTTACTATTAATTATTTGTACAAAAAATGTATTTCTCAATTTGAAAAAAAAGTATAATTACAGCAGAATGCTTTTTTTGAAATAAGTTCAACGAATGCATTGTATGATAAATCCATTTATAAAATAACTAGTTTTAACATAAATATGGCACAAACTAAAAAAAAAGAAAGGCGCCATGATCTGATTGATTAGTAGTTTTTTCAATACATATATCAAAGCGCCAAAGTTAAACAAATGCACTAATTTTGAAAGAAATATATATACATATAAGTGCTATAGGCTTTGTTACGAAAAGAATTTGTACATAATCTTTCCATTTACACTAATGCATCTTAAATTTTTGATTGATTAGGCTACTAATATTAAAAGATTGTTCTTTTACATCTCCAGTTTGACCAAAATTATCTGGTCCATCAAGTTAATTTACACCTTAAAGAATAGTAAGAGAAATGTTAAAGTCAATGTTATTGAAAAATAATATGAAGCAGGTTGTGTTGAAAAATATTACTGCGCTTTACAAGTACCCGTGAGATGTAGGTATAAGTGTTCAGATTTCAGAAAAAGTACTAGTGCATGTCTGAGCACTGTTACCGTTACCTTGAATCTTAAAATACTGCTGGCGATATTATATGCTTAATTAAATTTTGAAAAAGCGTTTTTTAACAGGTGCGAGTTAAGTTTAATACATATAATAAAATTAAGTTGAATATAGATGTTCTTTTTAACAAAAGAAGTTTGCATTGTCCTTTTTACGTTGAAAAACAAAAAGCAGATTATTTAGTTTGATACTTTGGCTTTTTTGTTTCCAGTTTCTGTCATAGGTTAATGTAATTAATCGAGTTTTTCGCATTAATAGGGAAATCTAATTAGCTGTTGTTCAGTTCAAAACTGGATAGCAGTGATTGTATGCCATACAAACATATAGCGAATTTAATTCTGAAAATTGTATACATACATTTATAAGCATTAAGCACACATGCCAGGACTGGAGATAAGTTGGTTTTGAAAAGATTATATTCCTAAATAAAGGTTGATCATAAAAAAATTGCAATTTTTTTATTTCTTATTTCCTCAAATAAAAAATAGATTTTTACATTTATAATGGAAGTTTCAATATACAACGATATCATTCATGTTTAGTAATATACACTTTAAAAGTAGAACTGTTTTAAATAATTTCTTCTACTCTAAAAATCTCTTCATCAAAAAGTTAAGTCTTAATTTTGGGCTTTAATTTACACGGGAAAATATGAACTGAATTAAAGAAAAAATTGTTTTGTACATAAAGTAACTTTCTATTAAATTAAATAGTCCTAATGGATAAGTAAAAAAAAAGTTAAATTAATTAGTACATATTTACAAAAAATTTGTGTTGAAACTGCTAATACTTTTGAGTTTTACATCTTACGGATTCAAATTCAACTTTGCAGCTTCTTGTCTTATTACAGATATCAGTTCTTGATTTATCAAGAAAATAAACCTCAATCCGGCAATCTAAACAAGAAATGTTCAAAATCAATCTATTGAGACAATGACTAAAATCAAATTTATATATTAATATAATCCTACCTCAATGACACTGTTGTTATTTAGTTTCATTTTATTGCCGGCTAGAATTGGTCGACTGTCAACAAATATAGGCCGTTTTCCTTCTGACGATAAAAAAAAATCTCCGTTGTTTCTCAATCGAATAGTTCCTTGACGTCGCGATATCTTCCATGCCGGTCCTTCCAAAGTCAAATCAACATCTACATTATTATCTTTTGCACATCGACCAACTGTTATCTATGGATCAAATGCATTTTTATAAACTTTTAAGAAATGCTTCTAGTCATGTACAGTAAACTTAGAAAATTAATTTCTTCAAATAAAAAACCTACCTCTCGCGATCTCATTAAATATCTTACAAGCCTTCCTCTAAGTATAGCCAAAGTCTGATTATCAAAATCTGGTTGATTATTGCCTGTAACATTGTCAACCAGAACTTGCCACCTTCCCAATTCGTTTTCTAACATTCTAATTTTTTTTTTATTCTTTCTGTCTGCCATCTGAAGTTCTCCATCGAGAATCTCATCCTTCTGATCTACCAATTCTCCATCATTGATCATGTCTTCTGCATCTGAGAAATTTAAAACACTCTCTCCCCTGGGCAAACTTTGGACTGTTTGATCTGGTAGCAGATGATATTGCTTCATTAACTGCCAATGAGCTAATAAAGCTTTAGCTGTTCTTGCAGGATAAAAGGTCTGGGCATTAGCCTCCAAGAGATTTTGAAAATTTTCTAAGGTTGTTTGGGAAGTCTAGATAAAAAAATAATGATTTAAAATTAATAGATTCTAATTTATTGCATCTCTGTGCAAGATAACATACCGATTTAATTGTTCCAAGAAGATCTTCTTCACTTTTGCTGTAAAGCGTTCTTGCTTGTACACTAGCAATCAGTTCAGGATGCAAATTACGCATTGCTTGTACAGCTACCCTGGAAACTGCACTATCATACAGTAAAGCATACCATCTTTGTTGTATTTCTTGTAGTGTAAAACGACACGAAAATTTTGTCCCTCTATGCACCTAAAAAGAAGTAAGTGATATTTTTTCATAAAGTCAACAAGTTGCTAATGAAAAATTCTAAATAAATACAAACCATTCTTAGATCATTTGTTTGTTGCACACCCGTTATAAGAGCTAAGTCATCTGTTGGCTTCCAACGGCCAAGATCCTTCGTGGCATTTACAGAATGAGGATGATTCTTATTCTTTTTATTTTTTCTGCTGCTACTGCTAGTACCACTTGGCCTACTGGGCCTGCGGTTTGGACGTTCAGGTTGAAGAATTACAACTGGTGCTGGTAGAGGATTAGGTAGAGTTTGAGGCGGCAGAGCATCAGGGGGCCCAGAAGAAACTGACACTGTACGTGATCGAGGATTAGATTTGGTAGCTGCTGGGGATGGTTGGAGGTTAAATGTTGTTTCCACCAGTTCATCGTCAAACTTTTTACGCTTGATTGTTCGCGAAGAACTGAAATGTATGGAATTTCGTTGTAGGTAAAAGAAATCAATGATTCTAGAATGAAAATCATACTGAAACAATACATTGTGAAGAAAATCAGTTTCTAACCTCCTTCTTTTAGTCCCCATGGAATCCAAGGATGATGAATCCATAGGCAAATTTAATGCCATATCTGTAATTGATCATTCGAGATATAATCTCTTTTCTAATTTACAACAGTGCTAAAAAAAGATGAAAATTAAACTCAATATTACATAAGTTGACAAAGGAATACAATGAAATACGGAATAAACGCAAGAGTTAAATGTTTATTTCTTTTGTTATGTTTGTTGTCGCCATATTCTTTTTCTTACCCCCTCTCCCATCAAAAACGCTAAGCTTTGGGGCATGCGCATTTAATTTACGATAGTTCCGATTTTGGCCGCCTTATGGGGCTTTGAGCATGGTCCTGTTTGGTTGTTTGTATACACATTCCATAGGTACACAGAATATCAAGTTTATAAACCAAATCATTTAAAAAATAGATAAACTGTTGATTTTCTTGTCTCGGTGAATAAATAAACTTTTTAAGATGGCGATGGCAATGCTGCAACGGCGGGCAAACGTAAGTTTTATTGTATACAAAATTAACAAAACCTTTGTAACCTCAAAATCAAAAGTATCATTGATACAACTAATATTATTTTTGGGATTTCATTTAAATATTGTATAAATTATTTTATATTATATTATTAGGTAAGGTTGCCGCCGGAAGTGAACCGAGTTTTGTACATAAGAAATCTTCCGTACAAAATCACAGCAGAAGAGATGTACGACATATTTGGCAAATATGGAGCCATCAGGCAAATACGAGTGTAAGTTTTTGATATATTGTTTATTTTTAACACTAGATTAGATAGAAAGTATGAATTTAATGGAAAAAAATTTATATATTTCAGAGGGAACACTGCTGAAACTAGAGGAACAGCTTTTGTTGTTTATGAAGATATTTTTGATGCAAAGAATGCATGTGATCATCTTAGTGGATTCAATGTTTGTAATCGATACTTAGTAGTGCTGTATTATCAGAGTAACAAAGCTTTCAAACGAGTGGATGTTGATAAGAAGTTGGAAGAAATTGACAAATTGAAAACCAAGTTCAATCTTAACGAAGATAAAAAGTAGTGCTATAGTGTGATTAAGACAATGAACTAAACTTTGTACAAAATCTACATTTATGTTATTGCATAAATGTAATTCAACCCAAGTGTTTATATTAAATCAAATGGCAGCAACTGCCATCTGTATTGCAAACAACTCATCTTTTGCATAGTTCGTAGCATACATTAGAACATAAAACAATACCATAATAAATTTATTTTCTAACTGGTAGTTTGAGTACAAAGCCATAATTTATAACTTTTAAAATAATTATAGTAAACAAATTTAAAATTATGCTAAAATAATAAGTTAAAATTATAAATTTAATAAACAAATTTTTACTATAAACTCTTTTTTTATTTGAATTTTTTTTTTTTTTTTTTTTACAATCATATACAATATTTGCTTTGTTCTACATTAAATTTTGAAAACACTTAATGACAATCCTATTATATTATACCTCTGCAGAATGAAAGTCAAATATATTAAATGTACCTATCCATATTTTATTATAATAGTCGTCTGAACACGGAACATGATGGTTGCGGACCGAACGACCGAGTAGGCAATGATCGCGAATACCTATCGATTTTTGTGTTCCTTGTTCCATTTTCTACTGTGCAAAGGTCCATCGTCTGCTGTTATTATTATTAGGTATTTGTCTGATATACTACTATAGGTAATATGCTGTTGGAATTATCGTTTTACACTTGTATACAGTAACTCTTCAATGAAATTTATTGCAAAGTAAAATGTTATATACAATTTCTACTAAGAGAAATTATGTGTTTTTGTAATTTTAACAGTAGTGAACAGTGGTAGTTTTTGAGGTTAAGAAAAAATTGAATGAGGTAAATAAACGGATACCTAATACATAAGTATATCACACTGAAACGACGTAGAAGCAACGAATATAAGTAGGTACTGAAATTCACAATGTGCTTTATTATGTCGACCAAAAACGTAGAAAATAACAGTTTCTAATCTCAAGTTATCGAAGATAAAAAGAAAACGATTTTGTAAGAATGGCATATGAAAGTAGTAATGATGAACTTTATACTGCTATTATAGAAGGTAATACAGAAAAAGTTGAACAGTGTTTAAAATCTCAAACTATTGATGTCAACAGAGTAATAGGAGAAAATTCTTATTTAGATAATGCAATTAAGTCCCAAAATTTAGGGGTCATTGAACTCTTACTGGAAAGTAATGCTGTTGTTACAGCCTCAGTTATACCTTCATTCAATGATGTGAATAAAGAAATCATAAAATTATTACTAGCTCACACAGATGATCTTGAAAAAACAGATTCTAACGGAGCAACGTATTTACATTTAGCTGTTAAAGGCAACCTTCCAGATATTGTTGAGCTTCTTATAAGCAAGGGAGCGAATATCTACGCTAAAACAGTCTCAAAGCAAACAGCCTTACACATTGCTTTTCAAGAAAAAAACATCGCAGTGATATTGCTATTGAATCGTCACATGAATGTTTTTCCTGCAGATGGGGAGGAAGAAACTGCTTTACATTTTGCAGTTAATTCTGAAGATCTTGATATTGTAAAACTTCTCATGCAGGAAGGTACTCCAATTAATGCAAGTAACAAATTTGGCTTGACAGCATTACACCTAGCTATTTTGAAAAAAAAACTTGATATAGTACAATATCTAATTAAGTCTGGTGCGGATGTGAATGCTGCAACTAAAGATAAAAGAGTTCCTTTACATATGGCAGCAGAGTGTGGGTCTGCTGTAATGGTCTTAATACTTTTGAAAGCTGGAGCAATTGTAAATAAAAAAACAGAATTTGGACTAACTCCCCTTCACGCTGCTGTTTTTACACGTAACAGAGAAATAGTAGAACTTCTTATAAATGCAGGGGCCGATGTAAATGTAGTTGGAGTTAGGGATGAGACACCACTGAATATTGCAGTGGCACATGAATGTGAAGATATAGTCAAACTTTTGATTTCTTATGGTGCTATTGTTAATCATGGTGATAAAAAAGATATGCTCTTGCATATGGCTGCTTTTAATAAGAGTGTTAACTTAGTCAAACTCCTATTAGAGCATGATGCAGATGTCACTGTTCTATACAATAATGATAGAACAGCTCTACATATGGCAGCAGAACAAAAGTGTTCAGAGATAGTTGAAATGCTTCTGATGAAAGGGGCTGATATAGATGTCAAGACGGACGACGGTTTTACAGCTCTTCATTTTTCTGTTGAATACAATGATTTGGAAACATGCAAAGTTTTGCTACAAAATAAGGCGAATATTGATCTCGAGGATAAGAAAGGTAGGACGCCTTTATGTTTTGCTGCTGAACAAGGATATGTAAAAATGCTTCAACAAATTCTTTCATTCAAGCCTGATCCACATAAAAATAAATTGGCTCTGTATTATGCTGTCAAAGATAATAATATAAGTCATAAGACAGTTATTTTAGAGTTGATTGCTCATGGATACATGGATCTATTAAAAGTTTGGCCTGAATTTTACATTGATACATTTATGGCAAATGCAGTAAGAAATGGACATACAGGAATTGTAGAGTACTTACTGAAACATGGATATAATGCTAATAAACCATTAGTACTAGCAGTTGAAGGTACTAATTTTGGGTCATTGCTTCATTTAGCAGTACGCAAAAGACAATTGCAAAATGCACAATTACTAATACAGTTTGGTAGTAACATTAACATTGTTGACAAATCTGGTCAGAGACCAATATTTTATGCCATTGAAAATAATTATTTTCAAATGACTAAGCTTCTTTTAGATAACAAAGCAGTTCTTGATGACTCACATGAACTGTTATTACTAATGGCTGCACGTGAAAACAACTTTAGATTGATTAGAGAAATCTTGAAGTATTACAAGAATGTAAATGTAGAAGATGAGTTTGGTACAACGGCGCTTCACTTTGCAGCTTGGCATGGAAATGAAGAAACTGTTCAACTTCTTTTTGATAAAGGTGCAAAATGTAAAACTGTTGATCAGTCGCGCCAAGTTTCTTTCAATTCTGAATTGTATACTAAAATACGAGCGATATATGGGGAAGAAGCAATGGAAGAATTTAAAAAAAATGTTTTGACTACTCCACTGCACATTGCTGCCCGAAAAAATTGTAGTGATATTGCTGAAGCTATATTAGAAAGTGGTTTAAGCATTAACTGCAGAGATGGTTGTGGTAGGACTCCACTTCATGTTGCTACTCTATTCAATAATGTTGGGCCCATGCATCTTTTTATGGAATTTAATGCAGATCTCTATGCTAAAGATTATGATGGATATACCTGCATCGATTATGCTTGCAATAATAATCAATTCATTGGGAATATGCACATGGATAAAGTCTTTTCTTTTGTCAACAAACTCATGCCTATTAATATTAGTACAACTGAAAATTCTAATGCAGCATCAGAATTAGTAATGAAATATTTGGCTGTGACGCATGTAAGAAATGAAAATTCTTGTCTACAACCAATGAGCTGTTGCAAAAAACTTAAAGATTTTTATGATGACTGTATAAACGAAATAGGATTACTAAACAGTACCAAAATTGTAAATGGTATTACTTTAGGTGATGTGTTGATAAAAAGTATTGATACGGTGACATCATATTTAAGAAATTTAAAATTTGTAAAAACATTTGAATGTGTAATGGATGCAGAAAAATTTCCTTTATATGAGATTCTTCTAAAGAAGAAAATGAGAAGAGCCAAGGAAAGAAGATTGTTATTGGATGAGGCTCAAATTTATTTTACAGACATTTTATGCTTGCCAGATCCTCCAGCAAATAGAATTATGGATTTTTTGTATACCAGAGATTTAACATGTATTAAACACACTTATGAATCGTTTTATAGTCAATTAGGCTATAGAAAATGTAAAGAATCGTGAATTTAACATGTGTATATGTACTGTGATTAGCATATATGATAATCAGGCTGTGTTGTAAATATACAAGAACTGAATTTCATCATACTAAACATTAGTATGATGACTTTCATGTAATAGGTTGAATGATAATAAATTTCTTATTTCTCAGATTTGAGCTTTAATGTGGAATCCTAATTTGACAAAATCCCTCATCTCTCATAGCATCATAGAATGCAATTTTTTCCAACTATTTGGATTATAAGTATTAATGAAATTTCGTTTAAAAAAACTTATCAATATCTACACAAACATGTGCACATGCAAATTAGTTTATGGATAAATTATATTTTTTTCTTTATATCATGATGTACTAATAAGTAATATGAAAATTCATCTTCAATATTCTTATAAAAACAAACACCACTCTTATAATTAATATATTTTATAACAGTTTTTGATCATATCTTTTACATTATTGCAATAAAGATGTATAAAATGATATTGTGTCATATACCACTCACTGGTAAACATTATCTTCTAATTTTAAATGATTACTTCACACATCTCTTAGAAAACTTTGTAAAAGTCTTTTTATTAACAAATTTAATAAAAATTATCTCTTTTTCTTTTGCAAGTTGGTATCCACTATAGTGGAGTCCTCATCTATAGTAGCAGAATCAATACGGCTTTTGTCAACTGGATACAACCTGCAACAAGTTTAAATGTTTAACATTTTTTTCTTTAAATACCTCTGTTTGCATAAGTAATTAAACAACTTAATTGTAATATATATAATAATGCTATTCACTATTAACAATTTCACATATTAATACAATTGTGATAAAAATATATATATCTTTAAACTTACCAACGCTGATAAAGATATATGAGGAAAACAGCATCATCTCTAAAGCATGCCACTCTGTGTGCTACAGGCATTGTGATGATAAAAGCAAAAACATCATCTATAAAGGTGTTGAATGCTTTATACATAAATGATCTCCATGGGAGATGAGCAACAGACTTCAATTTGTAATTTACAAACAACTGAGGAAGCATAAACAAGAACCCAAAGGCATAAACGCCATTGACCAAGGAATGTATGCACCATGAATACCAACTAAAAGTAATTAGAAGATTAGATAATATCTACAAATATAAATATATGCATACATTTTTTTGTATTTATAATAATTTATTTACCTTTTATGAGGTAGATATAAAAGAGAATATATTGCACCTAATATAACTAAGGGATACAGCAAATAACTAAGGTAGCGCATACTTTCTGCATCAAACTCTCTTGTTTTTGTCTCCGCAGATGTGCACTGGCTCCAGTTAAACTGTATCCTAGGAAGAAAACCTCCACTCCAAACAAGTTCTGCCCGTAGTATTTTTTTAGTCTTCCAAAGCTTTTAAATCAAGTATTAAAGACAAATAATTATATTTTATTTTATAACATTGTAACAAAGATTATAAAACGTTTGTTTTGTACCAGAAGATAGTTAAAACATATAAAAGTTGACATTTACCTCAATAATAGTCCCTACGCCAGCAGGTATCAAAACAAGTAATGACGATCCTTCATCAAACAAGTAAAGAAATATCACAGCTTGGCTGAAAGCACGCCACAGTACCGTCTGTGTACTTAGACCTGCTAAATTACTTTTACTCCTCCAAAAGCTTATGTCGTTTTTAAAAGCTAGGAAATCGAAAAGTAACTGCAAAAGAAAGGGAAATTAAAATCAATTTGATTAAAAAATATACTTTTAAAAACTTACATGCATTGCAGATATGAATACTGTTCCAGCCAAAAGGTACAAGTTGGTATCTGCAAAAATGCCTTTTATTTCATCAATATCTTTATCAGTAAAGCCTAACTGCTTGAAATTTTGCATTGCAGCTTGAAGATGTAGAATCAGTCTTAATTTTCCAATAGAAATTGGAGTGTATTGTACAGTTACATTTGTACTGTGCATCTTTTGTGTAATCTTCACTAAATCTTTAAACCTTGTGTACAAAAAATTGTAATGGACTAAGGGTAGAAACTTTCTATCTTGAGTAACCCTGCAAGTAGTAAAAAGAATAGGATATATAGTAAATTATTTTTAACATTCGCATATAATATGCGAAGAATAGTTATCTGATTTGATTAATTAAATTATTACTTAGCACTATTTGATAATTCTATAGGAAAATCGTTTATTGGAAGTTTAATATCATCAGTCATTATTGTGAATGTTAGCCTGCTTTTAATATGTGAAACAGGTTGGTGTATAGTCTTTTTTTGGTTTTTACCCTGGTCATTTTCATCATCACCCAATAAATTAAAAGTTTCAGCTTGTGGTACTGCAAATTCATTGAATCTTATAATAATGTGCACCGATTGAAAATCCTAAAAAAGTAACAAATGTTTATAATCTTAAGAAAAAAAAGAGGAAAATTAAATTATATATCAGTATATCTTACGTCCACAAATGCGCTGAAAAGTCCATCTGGATTAAAGGATTGAGGGGATAAAATTATGTGTAAAAATAGTGAACCATTTTGCCTTGTTTTATAAGGTATGTCTATTGTTAATGGACTGAAATAAAAAATATGGTTTAATTAAAACACATGATATAAGTTGCAAAATTACTTTTTGCAATACACTTTCTTCTCATACTTACATGTCACTTTCATGTAGATAATCAAATTGTTTATTCTTATAAATATTTGTAACCTCTGTTCTTAGAGGACGTTTCATAGTAGACGTAAATAAATTTAATTGTAATTTTGGACGGTCACTTAAATAGGATTTTATACATAGTTTTTCATCCGTACATGGTGGAGGTGTAAACAGTAGAGACACAACATAAATTGAATAAGAAATATAGGCAATGAATACTCCAGAGAGTATTACAGTGAATGATGGCAAATACATTTTGTTCTCTTAATTAATTATTCACATATCCAACTCAGTTATTCATGATATAACTTTCTTCGCCGAATGTTTCCTACAAAAATATAATATTTTTATAAAACGTTTGTTATCATAGAATATAAATTAGAAAATAAATTCTCAAGAAAGTAGTACAACTTTTAAAAGGTTATATTTTTTTGAACATCTCGTCACAGACCCGCTTTTTATACTTTTTAACACGAATTTTGAAGAACAACAGGTTTCGGCTTCGGGTTTTTCAACGTTGTGGTAAACAGACGACGAGACATATAGCTAATAGTGCCACATGTAAAGTTCCGGATTGTTTTTTTGTTTTATGAAGGTGAAGAGTTAAGACAGTAAAATGACAAATATTCAAACTTTTGTGATTGTAGTGTTGTGACGGTACTGCTGATCAGCTGGATGTGTTGCCATGTGTGTGGTGTGCGCAATTCATCAACAATCATGAAATCTGACAAGCAGAAAACTGTACCTGACCATCAAGTTACTGTCAATAGCGTTCATGAACAGAAGAATAGACCTTGTAATATTTTTATATGCATAATTCAAATTTGAATCTATATAATAGAATTCGATAATCGATATCGATAATATTAATTAATATATTACAAATAAAAACTACAATAATTAAAAAACATCAATTCATTTTTATTACTATATTTATATATGTACAAAGAATTCCACGAGCAAATAGAAATATGACTAGAAAACTTATAACAGAAGGATTTTTAACATCCTCTTCCTAGCTTCGTCATCCCTGAAAAATAAAACACCATTATTATTTGAACCGAGTAAAATAATTATTGGTTTCCATTAATATAATTTGTTCATACATATTATCTAGTTTGGCAGTCCATGGCCACGGGATTCCAGAATTTTCCAGGCCTGTTTGAAGATCTGCAAGTAAATTTACATCAAATTCCTCCATGGGAAACACTTTCATTGCGCTCTTCAGACATCTTAGGCCATATTCATATTTTTTTGGATCGTCTAAAACATTAAAATTGGAAAATTTTTAATGTAAGCATTTTAAAAAAAAGTAACAGTTGAAATAAAAAGAAAAAAATTAACAGAACTCACTTAAATTCATACACTCTCTTATCATTTTTGAATAAGTCGAAAATTTCAAATTCCTTCTAATGCCGCTTTCTCTTAGAAGTTCAGCTATTTTTAAATAAGCATCTGCATTTTTTTTACACTGAGAAAAATCAAACACGTCTAACCATAAACTTAATGATCCGTTTTTTATATATTTCACCCACACTTCATCAGCTTTTGTATTATTTTGTAAGAAATAATAAATCCAAAGTGCTTGGACAGGTGCCCAGATTCTTTTTTCAGTAAACTTATAAGCCAGACATTCAACTGAAAGAAACAATAGTATGCTATATGGAAAATGTATTGGCAGTTAATAGAATTTCAATAAAAAATACATACATTGTTGAGTTAATTCTGGATACTTTATTAAACTATAAACAACAGTTTTATTGTGAAAATCTAGAGATTGCCATGTTACTAATGAATTTTCAAGTTTGGTTTCTAATTTTTTCAAATAAATATTCCATGAACCAGTTTGCAAATACACTTGACTTAGATAGTAATTATACTGCAATTGCCTTTTATAAGTCTATATAAACAAAAATACAGATCATAGAATGCCCATACGTTTTTATAACTTTTAACTGATTCAAATTTATTTAACATATACTTACTGTACTCAAATATGATCCGATCTTTTCAATACTGCTTATATCTCTTTCCTTGACTAGTTTATTTAAAACAAGGTCTGCTACATTTAACTCAAGCTCTAAATGCCACCTTTGTGCTAATTCTTGCCACAAGTCTATCACCTGTGCAATGCTATTCCTGGCAATATACTTTTTACACAATAAAGAGTAGCAGTCACTTTTGTATACTAATGGTAAACTATACAGAAATATAAATACATGAACGAAAAATGTATATAATTGCAAATGAATAGAATATATTACCTGTTCAGACATTCTTGGGCTGCTTTTAAATCGTTATTACGAACGGCAATATTGAATTTTTGGAATGAATCATTTCCCAGTTCATTTTTTTCCTTCAGTATTAAATTAAGACAGTTGATGAAGCTATCTGAAGCTTTAATGTCGTCTTTTTGCATCTTCATCCATAAATTATATCCTTTTTTCCATTCTTTCTGCATACCTACGTTAAATAATTTTTATGGGGAAAAGTAATATTATTTAATATATTTAAAATCTATGCAATTAGAATTTTTAAGCTGTGATCATTATGTGAGTACTACTTACTGTAACTTTTTAACAATAAAACGCATAATCTTTCTACATCGAATTTTAAAATGTTTAAGACCTCAAATAGCCTTTCTAAATAGTCAATTTGACCATTCTGATAGTAATTTTCGGCGAAATAAAGAACATTTTCCTCATACAGTTCAGCACAATTATTCTAGATTACAAAATACATTGGATATTTAATTATCGTTTTCTTTAGAAATTAATAATTAATATAAATATCCAATTGAAACAAAATTTACCTTTATTATGTCTTTACTTGTTTTTAAATCATTATTTTCTAAATATGCCATAGCAACATGAAAGTTCATTTCAGTTTCACCCATAACACTTTTGCAAATTTTTTTCACTCGTTCCAGTGAATCACTGTCGCCATTTTTTATAAATATTTTCATTAATTCAACTTTACATGGAACTCTTTTATAAGTTTTGAATAGCAATTCAAATTTTTGCAGAGCTGTTGCTGGATCATTTCTGATTAAAAAATATTGAATACAATTGTATAAAGATCATACAATATCTCAAATTTTTATTATTCAATTGAAGAAAAATGTGCTAAATAAAATATCACATACCGAGCTAGATGAAATTGTATAAAGGAGGTGAACAATGCATCCTGCATATTGTTAGTGTAGTGATTTTCTACGAGTAAATCAAAAAACTTCTGTAATAATTCGGCATCATTTCGTTTGGATACGGTCTCTAATAATTTACGACAAGCATATAACATACTAAATTGGCTTAGCCACGTCGGCCATGTAAGGTACTCTTGGGCTTCTATTATGAAAATAAAATCGGTTTGTAGATGTTACCAATTAAAATTCTATTCAAACCTATGATAAAGTAAATCCAACATACTTTCAATTTCACCATTTTCAATTAGTGCAGTTACTAATTTTAGATTCATGTCTTGATAAAGTTTAAATGTTGGATTCATTTTCTTGCATTTACGTAGCCAGAATTCAGCCTTGTCAGTTTTTTGCAAATTCAAGTACATGGTTATCAATGACACATAGGTCCAAGTCGTTATGTTTATGTTGTTCATCTTGAATTCCTGAGAAAAAGTAAAATAGAACTTGCTTATATTTCAACAAAATTAATTTGAAAATATAAATGTGAATTTATTACTTCAAGAATTTCCTCAACTTTTTGCTCATTTAGTGCATTACAATAACAAATTAATAAAGACTTTTTGAGACGCATTGCTACCTTACTATTTGTAATTGTCAGTAGCTTAGCAGTACTTTCCAATTTTTCAATGTCCTAATGATAAATAAAATAATAATATAATTATTGATGAATTACGGAAGTTTATTTTCTTAACAATAGCTTGAATCATACCGTGTATGTTTTTATTTTAGGAACGGAAAAATCTTTAAATATTGGTTTAGGAACTAAATCTCCAGATTTCATAATGTTCAAAGCATCCGCAATTTCTTTTGTAAAATGGCCTTTTAATTTATTTTCAACTTCTGTTGCAATTTTGGGTGATATACTAAGTCCTTTGTTTACTAGAGTTCTGAAAAACTATACAAACATTTGCAATTTAATTTACATTATAAGTGATGGATGATAATATTTGTTTATGTTATTGATTAGACAAATTACCATTAGGAGTAAATATTTGTTATCTGGTGCAATGAAATCAATTGCTTCTGTAATGCAAGAATCAATCAACTGTTGAGCTAAATATTTATTTTCTATTGTATTAGTGAATTGAGTGTTATTCTTTTCATCTAATGTTGTCTTGTAAATTAAATGTAATATCGAAACAAATGATGGAGCATCTTCTGTATTTTTAAAAGCTTGAAGTAAATTATACTTAATCATTCCCATTTTGTATTGAGTATTGTAAGTAGTCACTGAAAAATATTATGTTGTAAATGATAATTAAATATAGTTGCCATTTTCGTGTTATATTTTTAAAATTCTACTTACTAAATTTACTAGCTTCTCGAATTTTGTTTTCTGATAACAGATGTATAAGAATGGCATTTAATGCCACATGATACTCTACATGGGAATTTACGAGTGATGCTAGTGCATCATCTGCATCGCTTTGCATGTAAGGTAAAATGTGTGATTTTAATGTGTATATACTAGGAAATAGGCCAAATTCCAAAGCCATTTTTTGTAGAACTTTCTCAATACCTGTAAAATATGAAAATTTTGATAATTTTCACGATGAAAACATTTTTATTACAATTGTAAAATAAATTTTACCGTTCCATTGTCCAGTTTCTCCATAAGCTTCAAAGATAGGATAAAAATAATGTTCTCTAACTTGACCTCCCAACTCTTGCCAAGCCTTCATGAAAGTAATGCTAGAGTCATACATGTCATATGCTAGACTTTTGTTTATAGCTGATAAAAATGATCTTTGATTGATACCTTCTTCTGCCATGATTCGACAATATTCAACACTTTTCTCTATTGGCTATAAAGTTAAAAATTTGTTACATTCATGAATAACTAACATAAAACATGTATTAAATTATTGTTAACAATACCGCTTGCAAATTTATAAGGGTTTGTATAAAAAAATTTCCGCTTGTAACAGCTTGATTCATTGCATCCTTTGGTAAAGTTTGAAATATTTTAAAGGCAATACTTTCTTGTTGCTTTTCTATAAGTTTAAACATCATTTGATTTGCATCCTTTATATACAGGGTTCCTTTAGTAGTCATTGCTAATATCTAAAATATACATATAAACTTGGATAATACGTAAGTACAAGACAAAATATAAATTTGAAATATTTTTAGTACCTCGTCTACGAATTCAGTAAAACCATTTAAACTGAGATGATAAACGACTTTCAAAAGTACTTTATCTGGAACCCAAATATCTTTATCTTTGCAATTTGCAAGAATTTTTCTAATACTGTCCATGTCACCATTTATTGCATATGTGTACATCAAAGTAGAGTATGTTCGAATAGTAGGTATGATTTCAAGCGACTCCATATCCTTCAAAATCTTATGTGCAGCATCCATGTTACTGAAATATAAAAAAAGAAAAATGTCAGTTCATGGGCTTCATGACTACAGCTTTTATAATTGTTGTTTATACATACTTATTCATCGTATGTCCCCATATAAATGAAGTTAATATCTCTTCATTCACAGGAATTTGATTATTATTCATATGCTCCATGAGTTGCTTAGCTTCTGTGACCTTTCCTTGGTTACAAAATTGTTGTATCAACCTTTGAAATGTTACTCTGTTTGGTTTTACATTTGCATTCAACATATCTTCTAAAAAATCTAACGGTAAAAAATCACATTCATTTTCCAAATATATTGTTAGCAAAGCATTGTAGTGAGAGACATCTAATTCAACATCTAAAAATGGATAACAGTATTAGTAATAAATTTCAATTTATTCGCCATTGACATTATTCAGCAAAAAGATGTAAATGTCCATGTTTTACCAAGTTTTTTCAATGTTTGCCAAATCTCATCTCCTAGTTTTTTCCTTAAAGCTGGTGATTTGTCAACTATTAACTCAGTGCAACATCGTAACAAAAATAATCCTTGCAAACTTGTGACAGTTTCTAAAAATCACAAGTTTGGTATTTAAAAAGTCACAGTTTCAGTTGAAAAATAACAGAGATGTTACCTGACTTTTGAATGTCTTTCAATATATCATCGATATTAAATTTAGTGATTCTCCCATATCTATTGATTTCCTTATTGAGCAATGTCATCTTTTGATCAATATCCAAATCCTGATTATTGATCTTTGGCTGTGCATCAATAGCAGATGATACATAATTTTTGTATCTGGAACAAAAAAATGATTACGTAAAATATTATTGAAAATAAAATAAAATAATCAGTGATTGGTCTATACCACCTTGCGCTTACCCATTTGTTAAAAATACTGCTTGAGGATTCAATAGTGCATCCACAGATAGATTTTCAAAATTGGCTGCAGTCAACCTTGTTTTGGGTGAAGAGGCATTAAGGCATCGAACAAATTTTAACAAACGAAACAATGTCGTCATAATAATTGTCAATGTATAAATTATATTATAAAACTAGTTATTTTATAAATCTATTACAACGTAACAAGCAAACACAACAACAAGCACAATCACTCTACACATAATACTCTTCTATATACAAGGATAACCTAAATTGGAGAGCAGACAGCAGTAGACCAACACCGCGCTTCACGCGTATATTACTCCTAAGCAGCAGCTAGAACTGCAGTATACTTCGTGAAATATTTTTGTTATACTTAATGATATATCTCAAATAGCAACTATTAACAATACTTTAAAAATGCACGTGGTATATTTGTACGATATAACTTTATAGACAATGTTATTATTGAGAATAACAATAACAAAATTTGCACATTAAATAAAAGATAAACGAAATCTGCAATTTTAAAAAGTGTCAAAATAGATAATAATACCTTATCTTTAAATAACAGAGGCTGTATACGATTCGATACTATTATATCTGTTATTACTTATATTATTTGCACATAGTTCCAAAGGGCATAATGCGATTAAAATTTTGAGAAATTTCAGTAGATTATTGCAAAATATTGCACATACAAACGTTTGGGAGTATATAAGATGCATAGCACACACACGAGGTGCATATAACGTTTAAAATCATTTCGTAAACTCGTGAAGTAGAAAACGTGTCGCGGAGTCGCAAACCGTCGCGAGTCGCGTGTGTTGCATAATCTGCAGCACCAAAGTCTTTTCGTCTGCTACAACGTCTGCTACTATGAGCTATAAACGCGCGGTTGAGACTTGCGGTGAACTGGTTTCATTGAAGCGCGTGCATATATATATCGGTTTCTTAATGATTATAGAATATATTATAACTCTCGTTATTGTATTTTGTCAGGAGCTTTTATGAATAAAGTTGATCCTCAAATAATAAATTATATTATACGTGTATTATTGTATAAATTGTAGCTGTTTCGAGCATCCAACATTGAAAGCGAACATAAGTGAATTTTAAAAACACGCGTGAAAATATAATAAATATATTCTTTGAAAGAATATCGGTATTAAATCGATTAACGATTGCGTCTGACCAGTCTCAGAATTACCTACTGCAAGTAGATCGCATCCAAGATTGGCAAGACATCGAAATCAGATACATGATGGCTGATCCATACACATGAGATCCTACAAGTAGTTACGCCCATTATAAGTCAGACCAATCATTTCAACGGCTTTTTTTGATATAAATTGTCGTTTTACTCCGACACAATAATAGCCAATCAAAGTCAAATAATTTGCATAAGCACATTATTTTACTATCGCACCTGTTTTATTCCCGCAACATGAATTTTTTCAATGAAATTCCCGCGCTTTTCTCTATTTTACACAAGGCAAAGATTTTTTTCTGACGCCAATTAAAAAGCGATTTCTATACAATTTTCAAAGATTCATTATATGTATTCTCGCGAATATTAATTAACACGTAAATGTTAAAGTATATATACCCTAAAACTGCACTAAAAACAGTCCGTATAATTACGCTGAACTGCTATAGTGTATAACTCGTAATGTCATCTCGCAGGCGTTTTGTTATTCCCATTTTTCAATAGCCCCATGTAGGTATATATAAGTGTAGTAGTAGGTTGTACACAATACACACAATGCTCCCCTCTCCCACACGCACCCACACATATACATATATAGTCACCGGCGTTATCAGCAGCTTATCAGCACAGCCTTCGCGCAAAGCTAAGTTATGCCGTCAGTTTATTGAAGAATAAGAAAACGGGAATCGGAAAAAGCATATAATAACCCTAATACTACTCGATTTTGGTAAATAAACTGTATGAGAGAGAGAGAGAGTGGCTGATATATGCGCCCGATTAACACATATTATTAGAGACGGCCATCGTGTCAGATAAACCTCGCACACGTCTATTATACAAAAATAGGTGAACGAGATACAATAACTAGATCGAGAGAGAGAGAAAAAAAAACACATTTCGTCGGTTTTTTCAAGGTTATATAGCAACAAAGCGCCGGCTATGATTTTACTTTAATCTAAAAAATTCCTCTTCACTCGGAATAAATTCTTTAGTTTCGCAAACACTAAGTACCAACGCTGTACGTATACGTATATGTACCATATCTCTCAACGACGTGACGATTTCCTCCTCCCGCAACGTCCTAAAATACCAAATGCCGCAAATCGAAGAAAACGTCGTCGGCGTCCCAAGTCATCATACACACTGTGTATACATTATACCTATATTATTATTAGTCGCCGTGTCGTCCTCGTCCGTTACTACTTGCGGCTCGCTCTTAAGTACTCGTATACACCGCACACCATCAGTGCATATACAACGGTGTGGGTGGCTCTGTTATATACGTACTAAAATGCTCTCTTGCGCGCGCAATAAAACATACAGCTAGCAAAAGAGAGAGAGAGAGGAGGACGAGCGCTCTCGGTGGGGGAGGCGCGCAATCCATGTCTCTTTCTCTCTCGCTGGAATTGTCGTGTTCTATAGTCGCTGCTGCCGTCGACGTCGACGCAGTAGCTCGCGCGAAAGACAGAGACAGAGAGAGTGAGCTGGTGTCGTGCACAGAGAGTGAGTGAGTCTAGCCGCAGTTAGTAGTCCGCTGCTGCTCTTTCAATATGGCGTGTCTCGTCGTGCTGTCCGTGTCGTCGTCCCAAAACTGCAGGTGAGCATGATCCGCCTAATGTAACTTGTTAAAACACACAACTTTACACTTGCTTACCTCGCGAAAACTTCCCTCTCGATACAGCCGTTTCCGACCTACGACTGCAGCTCGCGTACCCTCTGTGTATTCTTCTGTTATATATCTATATCAGTATCTCTGTGCGTGTGTGCGATGTGGCTAGTTTACACGAACCTCTCACGAGGCTTTTTCCACCCTCCTCGCGAGAGCCTGTTTCCTAAAAGTGCGAGAATAACATAGCTATATAGAACAGTGGGACCGTCGGATGAGGAAAAGCTGTGAGTACCTAGAAAGAGAGTGTTGGCGCATAACCTGTACACGCGAGTGCGAGCGAGACGGAACGACGAGTATATATATATATATATAGGCAGTGGAACGTATGCAGCAATATTACAGTGCGCGGAGAGGCGCTTTTTTCGTCAGTGTTTATTATCGCGCTGCAAGAGTGCGCGAGCGAAACGACGAGAGGAGGAGAATAATTTCGTGCGACGAGTGAAATTATTACACGCATATTTGGGTTAGGAATTTTTTTCTTGTTTTCGTCGCGGCTTCGTTCTCGCTTGTATATATATGTGTGTGTGCAGTCTGTGTTTGTGCTTTACGTACGCGCATGACTACGTCGTCGTCGTCGTCGACGATGGCTGTCTCTCTTTTACTGTGTATTATAACTATATGTACAGCAGCACCTGTGGGTACATCTATATACATGCCTACACCCCTATATTACGACCGTTTGCTCTTTTGTTTGTGCCACAGTGTGATTTCGGGCTTACTTTGCGATAAGTAAAAAGAAATGGTGTCTCTCTCTCTCTCTCGTCGCGCAACAGTTTACTGTATAAATATATAGATATAGTGCTTCGAGTGGTTGTGAAAGGTTCGCGAGGAGGGTAGCTCTCGCGGTTATTATATAGCAAGTAGTGTAGCTCCGTGTGTTGTTTGACTTGTGAGCGGATTGAGTTCCTCCTGCTGCTGCTGCTGTTGCGAGAATATACTTAATTGTGTTTTGTTAACGCTGTTGTTCTTACTCCTCCTATATACGACACGACTTACCTCCTTTATCAGCTGTACACGCTGTTTATCTGCAGCTTTCTTTTGCGGCCTGTGTTTATCGGCTCGCGCGTATACATATATATACAATGTGTGTGTGTGTTTATTTATAGGCGGAGAAAAAACTTCTCGCGTGTTTGGGCGAAACTGGTTAGAACTAACCGACGAGGATATATGCTTAGGAGGGTCGTCGGTTGGAGTTGCTGATGTATATATAGTATATTTGTATTGCGCGAGACTTTTTTTGATTGTGTGAGTAAATTATTGGTCTATATTTGAATGATGAGGGGAATAATTATAGACGAATATTGGCACCGGAGAAAATCGATAAGGTCGGCGTGTTATGTGGAGTGAAAAATCTATCAAGGACGTTCGAAAGTGGAGTACTTACTCATTAGCTTTGTGCATTTTTGTATAATTATAACGAAATTTTCGCATCGAGTTTCGGAGTTCTTATGAATTAATGGAGACTATAAATTTATATTTCATCATCGAGAAGCGCGTCAGAGTAGCCGGTCGCGTTCGAATGCGTTTTTTTTTTTTAATTTATGATGCAGCTGTTGCTAACAGTATAGTTTACCAAGTTGAGGATATATTTTTTATCGAGCTACGCGGTTTCTAATAGCAGTATATATCGCGTGAGATATATAAAAAAAACAAAAAATTTTTCTTGCTTTTGAAAAACAGCGAAAAATAACAGGTCGTTTATGGTTAAAAATGGCACAAGAATATAACTAATTGTAAATGATAATGCAAAACACGGAAGGCGAGTTAAATATTTTTCTTTCTGTTAAACAAAAAATTCAATTTGCATACTTTTCGAAATAGTTGGACGAAATAGAAAAATAAAAGAACAGCTTTCCATATTATAACTCGGCAAAAAAAAAAGAAGAATAAAAGTGCAGGGTGTCAACAAAGTGTTGGGAAATTTGTACGCCGCTATGTACAATCAGTCGTTAATTATTTCGAAAGCAGATGTATTGTGTTCCATTTGCAACTTCTCTACCCACTGGAATATTAAAATTTCGCATTAATTAAACAAGCCCATGTGAAAAAAAAACTATATATTCAAATGCCCTACAGTCAAATGCGTTATATAAACGAATGTAGCCTCGATTTCATGATAATAATCTGTTGCACAGTACTACACCATCAGCGAGAGAAAACGATGTAAAGAATGTCGCTATAGGCTGGCGAAAGAAAATCGCGCCTTACACCTGTTTATATAAAATAACTCCTTCAAAGAGAGAGAGAGAGACGAAGTCGCTTATAGTTGTATACATATATATATAAAAGCGTATTCTGCAACGCGACGATTCATTAAGTGTAAAAAGGCGCTTACTTTCGCATTCCGTTAAAATTATACCGCCGCGATCGCACAGAATTTAGAGACGCGCGCGTGTATATTATGGATTTCGTAATTAATTATACATTTTAATTGAAATATACCTGAAACTGACACATCATTTTTCGATCTCTTCATCAAAGCACTTATATATACTACTTTTACACTGTTCAATTACCTGTCCGGTTGTGAGGAAGTGATGTACAATGGTGAATTGTGCGCTTTGGTTATAGTCACAATAGAATTGCTATGCGCTTAATAACTTGTAGGAAATGGTTCTGTCCATATAATGACTTGATGCACTACTCTAAAAATGTCAGATGGGCGCGTTCTCTTCGATTTGAAAGTTGCGGACGTGGTTTGATGTTTTTTCTTCAAAAGAAAAAGGAAAATTTACTGAAATTCGCGGCGTAGTCGTGAAAGACATTTATATATATATATATTCGCAACTTACCGTTTATTGCTGTATAGAGTCGTGATCGATTTTAATGTGTTGCGTGACTTTTTTGTTATCTCTGGGAAAAAAAAAACGTTTCGCGGGTCTTTGTTTCAAGTGTGGAAATATTTAAACTCGAAGCTGTATACGGAAAATCAAACAATTTTTCTGATGTCGATGTGGAGAAGCTCGAGATGACGTTATGTAAACACAGACGCAGCAGATTTCCCGTTATCCAGAGACAGAAAATTTTCTTTAACAATAATAAGAAGTTGCGTGTATAGTGATTGTCAGTTATTAAGTTTTAATGTATATCTACACAGTCGGCGTCAGATTATAAATTTATATTTAGTTCCTCATATGAGAGTTTTCCGTAAAAAAAAAGTTGATATATTAATACAATTGATTTTTAATCAACTCGAGTATACCAACGAGATAAGCTTATATCACTGTAAAATGAAAATCGCCTTTATTTACAATAAAAGTGCATATATCCCAACAGCTGATAAACCACCCCGAGATCGAGTTGACTTTTTAAGTCTCGCCGTGATTAAAAAAAAAAAAGAGAAAAAGAACACATACTCTCGCTGCGGTAATAATCGGTTTATATACTCCAAGCGCCTCCTATATATGTATAATACATTTCGTATGCATTTATGCAAAACGGGTCAATAAACCAGCTATTTATTCAATTTTTCTGCAATTAAATCGCTCTATTCATGCCTTTTCCCAAGGAATTTACGACGAGGCTCTTGTGTGTGATGTGTATACGTAACGAACCGGTTTTACTCGCCATGTCGTCTCTCTCTCTTTCTCCGACGATGTGTCAAACTTGAATAAATTTCCATCTCACTTTGAATCTCCGCAGACGCTCACGTGCCTGTGCAAAAGTCTTTGACTAATTAAGTTGCCGATTATAGAATACACACATCATATCTCTCGCAATCGAAAGTTTCATGAATTTCATGCGGTTATTATCGTAAAAAACTAATTAGTCTCCAAAAGGACAAAGCTCTCGTTCTATATAAAGTTTCCTCGCCGGTAGTAGCGGACACAAACAGTGATATATTTATTTTGAAAGCCAGTATATCAGAGAGAGAGAGAGAACGATAATGACATTGAGAGTCTCGGTGGATAGCGATTTCTTTGTAGAAGCTCTGTATACTACTCCTTTTTTTTCATCTCGAAATAGACCGAAAGAGTGAATTCAACGCGTCTTCCATAATTATTCTTTTCTGTTGCAAATTGACTGCTTTTTGAGACCGAAAAACTCCGTCGTTGCATATATCAGCGTTGCAAACTGTATATCGTTAGTCCCAAAGAAGACTATAGCACAGCTCAAAAAAGGCCTATTTTAATTTGTCATTATTGGGACACTAGAGTAAAATAAATTAATTCAAGACCCTTTATTTATATTATTTTACTCTGGTGCCCTAAGAATGTAAAATTAAAATAGGCCTTTAATTGTCAGCTGTGCTATTGGGGCCGACGATATCTTAATAGATCTTTTTCTTTTTTATATATACACGCTGAAGTAGAATAGGAAATTGAATATTTACTAGGATATGTATTTATCATTGGATAATTATGGGGTGATACTCACGATGTATATATATTTGAGTCGCGGGACGCGTGAAGCGTTACAAGTGCGTAATGACTCCGATGATGTACATTATCCTATACCACGTGTGCGTGGGGGGAGGGGGGGGAGATGACAATTAGTCTCGGGAGAATCTCGGCCGCATTTACACGAGAGAAGCAGAAGCGACTTCCAGCAAGACTATTTAACTGCACATATATTTATTATATTACAATTATCACCAGTAGTTTTCCCGTAATACACAGTTGCTGATTAAAGAAACTACTTATGCACGGAAAGCGTCGAACTTGAATAAGCGCCTGATGAAAAAAAAAAAAAAAATTAGATATCGTATCCCTAGTATATATCAAGTTGTTTACAAACAATATTAAGTACAAGTATAGATATATTCTCGCACAAGCACCTCGAAAAAGTTCCAGTCCGATGAACGGCAGAGTTATAATATTATAGCCGAGAAAGAGCTGATTTTAGTAGGTCGACAAAAAATCGATTCTGCGCAATCGTTATTGACTAATCCCGTAGTTATAAGCAGTAGCCTAAAAGAGGGGACTACGCCATGTCCATGTCGCTCGCGCACACTACACTGTCATTAACGCGATATACGCTTGTCGTTGCGGTGGCTTATATGTATATACTATAACAAAACCAACACACGTTATATTCAGGCTCGAAAGTCTAGCACTTTTCTTCATCTGCTGTATATGTGTAATTGAAAAAAAAGTCAACTTTCAAATCGCAGATTAACGTAACTTTTTGTTATTATATCTTTTGAAAAATATACGCAAAAACTTATCGCACTTTTACGGGGGGTCTCGAAATCAGGTCACTCTCCCGTTGCACTGTTATATATATACGTATTATATGCATCGCTCTACAGGTGCAGCAGTAGCAGCAAAGTGTTTGCGAGCATCTCTCCTCGAGTCGTTCTTGTTGCACAATCCTCGACTGCACAGTGAAATGCCTCCGATATATTTCTTGATGTATATATATATCCCGATAATCAGTTATTCCCCCTCTTTAAGCGGGGAACATATATATCTATAATCGTGCGTTGATGCCTGAACTTGAAGTTTTAAAACCGTTCAAAATCGACTATCTCTCGTCGATTTGGAAATTGATGGACAGTTCAGATGACGGTTCTGTATAATATACACTTTCGTATCACACTCGATCTGTCAAAATAACTTGGTATATAATAATATTTATACAAGTATATCCTCTCTTTATAAAATTACTCTCGAGATCCGTGTTCACCGCTTTTTTTACTTAATCTACAGAAATCGTTATTATAATAACCGACTGTCGAACCTATACACACCATGACCATTATCACGATGAGAAAAAAAAATCGAGCACACCAGCACCATTAACGTGTACTTATCGCATCAGAGAGACAGAGCGAAAAAAAAAACCCGTTCCAAATCTCTCCTCCGCACAACTCTCCAATAGCGTCTGAGAATTGACCCATCAGTAGCAGCAGAGGAAAAACCGCGCACGACAACAATAGAGAGTGAAATCCGCTCTTTCTCTTCTCTTTTTTTTTCTTTTAGCGAGAGATAGCCTGTGGAGAGCGCCGCACGAGGTTCGCCACTTTATACACGTATATATACCCACATCTCGACTCCCCAACGCGCGTATGTGTATAAATGGCGGCGTGTACGTGCACTCTCATGCTTATATATATACATATATATACAGCGCAGCAGGTGCGCGACATATTCGAGTATATATTATATACATACACATATATAACATATACGTACGTTTCGGTCTCTCGCTCTCTCGGTGTATATATATATATATATATATATATAGTCGCGGCGCCCTTATCTCTCTCTCTTTCTCTCTCTACGATATGGAAGAGAGAGAGAGGGGAGGGGGAAAGCGGAGTAGCGCCTCCCGCGATCGAACGATTATTGTGCGCGGCGACGCAGCTCTTGGTTTTATGTACTAGTACAGTAGCGACTAGCCTAGAGGAAGTGTGCTGTTGTGTCGTCCCGCGCTCGCGCATGCATCGATGCGCGCCGACTATTCTATATACACATCGTATATATATGTATAGATAACTGTGCAAGTGTACGTGTGGTTTGTTTACGTTGTAACCTGTCCATATTTTATTTTTTTTTTTTTTTATTCGTAGTGCTGTGTGTGTGTGTGTGTGTGTGTGCTGTGATAGCAGTTTTATTTTATTTCTTTTTTTGCAAGCGCGTGTGGATTATGTATATATATACACATAAAAGTGCTGTCCGGAGTTTTTGGAGCATACATAATTACGAAAGCCAGTGTCACGCGTTGATGCGATGAGCTGCGCGGCGCAGTGTCAATGCCGTCGCGCGATGTTCGCTCCTAATATACAGCTGTTTCGCGATCTTCCGTGTAGATAATATACCGGCAATTCGTCTTCTTCTATACTTTTTTTTTTTTTCATTAGACACGATCGATCAATCGGCTGCTTTTTATTGCAGTTTATTGTTTATAACGCATCGCTGATGATGTAGTTTCTAATATATATGTGTGAGAGAAAAATAATATATTATACGAGGGAAATGCACGAGCGATGATAAATCATCGGCGAGAACGGACGTTAAATAATAGTCGTCGTCGAGGATTTTTTTTTTCGTTTTATGTGTATACACTTGTATTTTCCGTCAGATTCTATCCGACGGAAGAAGACGACGACGTGTTGTGTATATATATACACACATCTGAATTAATAATTCTTTGACAGATAAGCTGCAGCGCCACGCCGCAAACATGCGAATTAAATCGTGAAATTTATTGCACACAGCTTAAACAGGTCTATTTCGACGAGTCGCGAGAAAAGTGATATCGAATAATAAGAATCGTATATACGTATGTATCATAAAAAAATCACGTGTGTGCTCCAACTAATACTGTTACTCCTTCGAAAAATCAATCGTTAAAGGAAAAACGTAATGACGTATGATAATACACGGCGCCTTGTTTATTCATAAACCCAGTGTGGGTGTAGCTCAGCGTGAAAATTATTCCACCGAAAATCGACGCCGACAATCCATTTAATGCACCGATGAGCAATTTGCGTGTACGTCCTTTCTCTCTCTCTCTTATCGCCGCACGCGAAATTAATTCGATTAAGTGTCGTCGCTGCGTCGAAAGTAAGTATAACGCACACGCGACAGCCTGGAAAAAAAGTCGACTCTGCGGTGAAAAAAAAAGGAAGAAGAAGGAGACAGCACGCGGCAATGTCGATCGATATGTATATATATACATACAGTGTAGGCGTTTAGGAATTCATTGCATGTGTCGTCCCGGATTGTTGATTTTCGCTCGCGCATCTCATTAGCATAAATTACTCGGTCATATACTTGTATACTATACTACTGTCTTTTGTGTCTGATCTTCTTATTTTTATAAAGTTCGTCTATACTTATGTAGTACAAGATGCATCACTTTTGCATAATCCCAGGATTACAAGAAACCGGCCGGTCGTCAGCTGTATGTACTACTTTTTGCTCGAGTATATATACGTATCGAGTTTAATGAAAAAAAAAATCGGAGGATATACTGTTGCGGTTGTATGCGTACTATATCTATATACTACATATACCTGTCCGCTCTCTCGGGCGTGACGTTAAAATCAACAATGTAGTAGTAGGGGAAACGCGAGGATATAGAGTGTCAACTCACGTCGCGGAGTTTCTCTCGGTCGTCCGGCGCATTTTCCCATAGCCTATATGTACTGAAAAATTACCGGCCTTCATTATCGAGGTGTTTTTTTTTTTCGGGGGGACTTATTTCAAGGCTCTCTGCGCAGTGCACTCGATTTTTATTTATAAATATAGGATACAGAATTAAATGAAGGATGCGTTTTTGGAATTTTTCGAAAACCTTGACGTAACGGCGTGACATCACACGATAGTATACACGTATACGCACCGTAATCTCGTGTAACGGTTTTCGGTTTTCCTCGGACGAGAAAGAGAGATAATGTGGTTGGGCACTGGAGCTGATAAAGGAAGGACTATAACCAGAAACTTTATATATATATATGGCTTGCACTGCACGTGTTATGCATTTCTAACGAGTATAGCACCGATAAGCTTTGGGAAAAGGCAAACAATCTGGATTTTTGAATATACTTAAATATACTCTGGAAATTAAGACGTCTTATTCTCACTGCGTTCTATTATCATAGCGTCTAATATAATAATCGATCGAAAAGCATATATATATATATATAACGCTTACGTTTACATATACTTCAAGTTCGAGTATATGCATATAATATCGCACACACACACTTAAAGTCGAAGCTCCATATGAAATCCTTATCGATTATTACCGCGTGACACTATAGCCTACATATCGTGACCCCATTTGACCTCTCGCGACAATTAAAGCGCACGCACACATACACTTGTGAAATATATCGTATATCTAACCGCAAGAAACATTTCCACAGGTAGATGTCGATCTGCACAACGAAACGAGGGAAGAATCATCAAAAGTGCCTGTGTATATATACAAAAGAAACAGCGCGAGATGAGCCTAGTCCAAGTTCCGTATCATCAGACAATATGAGTTCCTAACAATGTACAATGAACTACGGGCACAACATGCCAGACTGGCAGCAGCAATATAGTACATTGCAGTCTGGCGAAGCCGAGAGGCATCAGGCAACTACTAATGCCGGTGCCTCCATCACTCAACAACAACAGCAGCAGCAGCAGCAGCAAACAGTACAACCGGGTGCAGGAAGTGGAGGCAGCAGTAGTGGTGGCCACCTCTACAGCCTGCCTGACTGTCTGAGCAACAAGCAGCAGCAGCAGCAGCAGAGTCAACCTCAACAGCAAAACGATGGAAGCTTCTACGGAAGAGGAGCCAATCAGCAGCAGCAGCAGGCGACGAGTTCGCCTATGGCCCACCCACACATGGCCAGTTGTCACAGTTATGGACCTACCGGTATGGGGGTCATGGATACTGCTGTCATGGGCGAGGACATGCAGCAGCAGCAGCAACAACAGAGAGCGGTACAGATGTCGTTGAGTAGTCCTACGTCGAGGATTAGCTCATCTGGTATGCACGGGACGAGTATACCTGGTATGGGTCAGATCATGCCGCCTACGCCTACTATGCCACCTGCTGCTAGACAGAACTCGTATGGGCCTTGTAAAGGTGCTTGCTGTCAACCGCCCAATCCTGCATATAGGTTTGTGTATAGAACTTTTTTTTTATCGC
Source organism: Cecidostiba fungosa (assembly GCA_900474305.1). Classification (NCBI taxonomy): domain Eukaryota; kingdom Metazoa; phylum Arthropoda; class Insecta; order Hymenoptera; family Pteromalidae; genus Cecidostiba; species Cecidostiba fungosa. Next base: position 5,103 of record UCOJ01000949.1, on the reverse strand, counting down.
TGAGCAAATGTTTTCGTGAATTCGTGGAACTGTATGTATACGTTATATAATTGCTCGGTTTACGTCAGTCATTAAAGAATTCTATACGTACCGTTCATTCAACTTTACACATCATATAGCATCGCTGATATGAGGAGATATTTTTATAATCGTTAGTTTAGACAAGGCAGAAAATGGCAAAGTTTCAAAATGTGAGCACACATGTCTAGCTCGTTTCCTTTTTTTTTTTTGTTAATCAATGTACATAAAGACAGCGGAGTACGAGGAAAGTGCTTTGTGACACGTTTTTTTCGGCCATTCAAATGCAACGAACTCGTTTGTCCCCTTTTTTTGTGACTTTTCGCTATTTTCAATCGTAGACAACTTTTTACTTAAGCAACCATTTTTAACCAATTATTTTTCTTCAATCAACAAAAAAAGAATCAAGCTAGAAAAGTGTGCTCCGATTTTGATAATTTGTTACTTTCCTATTTTAAAAAGATTCTTCTCGAAATTCAAAAGCACCGATTTAATACTACATGAAAAAGTATATGCATTATACATAAAAACTAAAAAAGAAATCCCTCTTTGCAACTCAATCCGCGTGTCCGGCTCAGCGAATATATATTAAGTATCACACATGCGTTGAAAACAAGAGCATAGAGAGAACAGCCCTAAAAATGCACATGACTCCTCCCCTTTTCTGCCCAGGTGGGACAAGATGAACCCCTACCAAGCAACAGCAGCGCCAAGCAGCAATCCCTACCGCGAGAGCGTACACCCATCGGCCGCCGCAAACTCGTACGCCTCGTCTCGCTACCGCAGTACCATTCCTGGCTTTCCTCTCGACCAGCAGCAGCAGCAACAGCAACAACAACAAGCCCAACAGCAGAGGAGGTATTCTAGGAAGGAATCGAGTCAGGTGCATCAGTCGTCTCGTTCTTATCACCACCAGTACCCGATGCAAAACACCGGTGGCTACGGTTTTCCAACGACGCCGGACTATCAGAAGTACTACGCCGCACCGAGTAGTCGACCGCCACCTGTGCCTCAAGGTCCAGGTCCTGGAATGATGAAGTACCCAGATCCGGGATTAGCTGCTGCCATACAGGACAAGTACATGAACAAGCAGAGTCAGTATCAGACGGCCAACGGGGCGATCATGCAGAACGGTGTGATGGTACCTGGTGCCATGCCACCTGGAGGTATACCTCCTGGTCCTTATTACAATCCGCAGATGGGTGAGTTTTATTGCGTAATATTGTTCTTTTCTCGTCTATAACATGTACAAAACCTTGGCTCTATGCTACACATTATGTAATTGAATTACGATCCCCCACATCACCGTGTCGGACACCCGACACCCGATCGATAAACATCTCTCTCTTTCTTTTTCCAAGCAGCGCACACGAGTCGAGAGGACTTTGCCTGTAAAGAAGCCAAGGAACAAGAAGCGGCAGCTCGACTGGGTATGAGTTTGCAGGCGAAGCACATATACCAGCAGAAACTCGCGATGCAGAGGATGAACATCGAGAACCATCTTCGAGAATTCACGCGGATACCCGGATACCAGAGTCATCCCAAGTACCAAGAGTACCACATGAAGTACCGGGAGTGTATCAGACTGCAGCAGTCTTTGGAGTACCAGGGTATGCAACCTGGTATGTCACAGCCTACGCAGCAGCAACAACAGCAACCGGCACAGTCTATGCCGCCTATCAATCTGCAATTCGATCAGAATGGCGTTTTGATTAATTCGAGCTTGATGCCGGGCTACAATCCGGGAATGCAACCTGGTATGTCCGGAGTGCACAATCCTATGAGTCCGGGGGCTAAAGAAGCTTCCGCGCACTACGATGGTGAGTGGAATTATTTTTTTTGTTATCTTTGCTTGTGCGCCGGCTTCCGTGTCATTGGGTCTTCATCAGCGTTATAAGGGCAATGTATTTTATACATTGGTTGTTTCTCTTATTTTTGAGAGGGACGTTGACTATACAGGTTCTGAACTACGAAAAAAATTCCAAGGCTTTTGTTGTTTGCTTATTTTGTGAAATTATCTTGATTCTACTTCTGCAGAATCTTTAATTTAAATGCCGATGCTTATTTATATTACTGGTGTAAAAAATTTTTTCTCAACTTTTTCCTTGTATATGTTAATGGCAAAATTTGCTAGATATTTATACGCTAGTTATAACTGAGTCGAAACTTTCAAAAGATTCTCCGTCGCGCTCACAGTATATAATATGTAGGTCCAAAATTGTACACAGAAATACACTAGCGCTTGCGCGTTATCTGTAATATATAGGTCACGAATTCATGAAAATTATCTTCTATATAATTCGTATCTGAGGCGTATGTAATTTTCCCCGGCTATTTTTAAACTACCGCTACCTCTTCCCTTTTTCTCGTCATTTAAATCTCGCATTAACGCCATCATCAACAAACGGCTTTTACGATTTAAACAAATCAGTATACAGATACGAAAACAACATTAATAATGATATATACAAAATTCCAAAACCAGCCGCTCGCATAAGCAGCAGTAAATGTCCACCACCAAAGCCACCTGGAAATCCCCAAAACAAGCCAATCACTCCTCCAGCATCAGCATCCCAAAACATTCCTGAAAAAGTCTCGAACCCGTTCTCAGGCAAAGCGATGCAGGCGATGGAACACGCGATGGCCTGTGCCAGTCAACAACAGCAGCAGCCACATCAGCACCAACAACAGCAGCACGCAATGATGCAGCCCAGTCCCGAGCAACAGCAGCATCACCATCACCAGCAGCAACAGCAACACTACCTGCCCCACCAGGAGTATCACCATCAAGTACCACCGACGCATCATCCTCAACATATACCTCACCATCACCATCATCACCACCAGCCACAACACCTCGAGGACGAGGCCGAGGCACAGCGACACAAGGCCAGCAAGGACTTTGCCGACAAGCCCCAGCTCGACGTTCGACAGTTCCTCGAGAGCTGGGACGAGACCGAGGAAGAGGACGCGATCAACGGCAATCTCCAGGATGTGAGTTTTCCTCGTTGCTCGAGTTACATGAGCCGCCTTAAAAAATATATATATAGGAACTGCGCGGTGCACAATAAAAAATCAACAGGTTTCGTGCAGCGCTGTGCCGTGTGTCGCCAATGACTTGTCATTTTAACGACTGCAGCGCCGAGCGTGTTATGTGACTTATACCTGCACGCGGTGACTCACGCGCACCTTTTTTTTGTTTACGCTATTTCTCTTGTTGCGCTGCTGCGCGGAATTGTTTCGCCGAAAACTTTGGTACTGCGGGTATCAGCAAAAAGAAAAAATAAACTCGGACGTTGTATACTTTCACGATGCATATTAGTGGGAAGTAACGCGTTGACTAGACCGTGTTTTCATGCAAATAGAAATGCTGCACGCCTTATCGCTGCGCTAATCTATATTGTTACGACTCACTTTTCCGGTTAGTTTTCGTGTTTGTTTTTTCGAAAATCGTAAACTTCTGCGGTATTTGTGCAAATTGCGTAACGCTGCGACGTTATATTTCATGTATTACAATAATTTCTTATCAATTAGTCAAATAATACTACTCAATATTGCAATATTTGCATAACTATATTTTATTTTATTCGTCGGTGTACTAACAAATACAGAACATATTATTAAATGCGAAACAAAAATTGTAAAGCACACGCACATAAAACTCGCGTTAACAATTATCTCTCACAGAAAAACTAGTTTTACACTTCATGAGAGCACATAAACTGCTCGTAAAACATGCACACACATGTCATTCAAACAACCGAAACTCTCAACAATCTCCCCAGGAAAAAAAAATATTCTCGGATCTCCGTAAAACAATTTGACAGCCCCTCGCGAAGCAGGTCACACCTACCCGATAACGAAGCTGCATCGGTAAAGCACTTCCCGTGAATTTCCAGGTGATACTGACAGACAGCACGCCGATCGTCGTGCTGGACTACGGGAACCTGATCCCATCGGCGGCTGCAGCCGGTCAGACAATTTGCGTCTCGGAGCCGGCGCCGACGGAGCCAACGACCGCCGTCCCAACCACGACGACGAAGCCGCCGGAAAAGGATCAAATTGCCGTGGCAAACAACGACAGCGAGACTTCGACTGCAGAGCAGATACCCACAACCGTCAATATAATCCGTTGCATAACAAGCGCAGACGATGTGCCGACTATCCACATCGTCGATACGCTCGAGAACGAGGCAGTGGTGAAGAAAATCGAGGGCGCGTTCCATAGCCTCAACCCCGCCGATATCAAGAGCATCGAGGAACTCGTCAATAAGAGCAGCACAACGACTAGTGCAATTGGCAACAAGGAGGAGAGGATCTCCCTGTCGTTCCTCAACGCCGCGACGATTCTACAACAGCCCACTGATCCCAGCGAGAAGAACCCCGGAGACGCTAATGACACCGGTAACGATGCTTTTTTTTCCGTCGCGTGTGAGAGAGCCGAGGCGTTAGCACGTGTTTTTTTTACGCCTGGCTTGTTTGAGCGTGGACACGTGCGCGCTTCCGCGTGTTCTCATCCGGAGCGTAGCGTCGGAGAGTTGTATATGTACTGTCGAGTCGAAAATTGAGTTTTGGTGGCCGAGAACGTGGCAAGAGCCAAGGCTGACCGTGTTTCACGAAAAGCGATTGCTGTGGCTTTTTACGCTTTTGATAATTTTGTTAATATACTGCTGGTTATTTTTAGGATATGCTACGTAATTTTTATAAATATTTGGATTACGCGATTAAAATTGTTTTAATATCACTAGTTCTATAGCCACTGAATAAGTAAGACGCATAAAGTCAGGCAACTGCAGTGCTCATAAATAAAACGAAAAGTTTCCTCGTGCAATATATTTTTATCATTCCTCACGTTTTCGTGAATTCAGTATAACAATAGACACCGAACAAACTGTACACAAAAATACTCTACACATGCGTAATTAACTACACAAATAAATCCTACACAGTAATTCTCTACACAACAAAACTCTACACCAATATTTACTACACGAGATTTTTCTACACACACTTTTCATTATTTTACTACACCGCAAAACTCTACACAATCATCCAAGCTATTGTTGATACATTGTTGTAACAATA